>OU015503.1:75186354-75188854 GCA_907164885.2 Dolomedes plantarius
TGTGCATTTGGGTGAGTTTTTAATATAACAATACTAGCTGAATACCCGTGCTTTGCTACGGCGTACATTCAAATTAAATACAACTGTCAATGTATGCAATTAATACCATAATAACCCCCAAAAATATAATAAATACAACGGTCAATGTATGCAACTAATGCCAAAAAAATATATATTTATAAAAAAATCGTAACGAATGTTTTTATAGACAAAAAGTTGTAGAAGAAATTATTCAAATTTAATACAATGGTCAATGTGTGCAATGAATTTCTTTGTTTAATATCCATAAAAGATACTATTTTGAATTAAATTCTTAAAATACTTCCATCTCAATTAGTCTGGTGGTTAAATTTTACCTTTTACCGTATTTCAATATTTTTGTTTGTCAATTTATTTCATTGTTATGCACGTGACGCAAAATTAATTTAAAGTATCACAAAAAGAAAAGAAAAACCACGTGATCAGCATTTAATAAATTAAATTATAAAAATTAATCTTTAAAAATTCACCAAAAACCAGAAAATGGAGGTAAAGATTCAAAAAGGATTTCATTTTAGAGGAATTTTTATGATCTTTCTCGTGATATAAATTTTATAACCTTCAAAGTAATATTTTAAATGCAAACTTTGAAGAATGTTACAAAAACAGCTTAAACATTTAATTTTTAAAAAATCTAAGAAGAATTTTCCAAAAATATTTCTTATTGCACCCTTACACTATGAGAAGAATCACCATGCAAAATTTTAGTCCTTTAGGTTCAGCGGTTTGGTATGTGCGTTATCTATCAGTCAGTCAGTCTGTCGGTCAGTTACGGAACTGTTTTATAAGTGTATATTTGAACACATATACTTGCGGATGTATAGATGAATGCTGTAAATAAAATATTCATACACTTCCTGGTATAACTGCAAAGTAACTGGAATAATCATACATTGGAATTAAAAGAATTTTTTTAATAATTATTCTGATTGTTTGATTCTCTGACCATTGATTTATTTTTCTTTACGATGTGTTGAAAATTAATTTTTGATGTATCCATCTTTTACCTAAAAACCTTATAGTATTTCTGGTCAATTACGAAGTATTCCTTTACCCAGCTACACTCGAAAATGTTATCTGATTTCATCAGTGCTTCCCCCTGAAATAAATTTGCTCTTCAAAATTCATTGATTAATTTATCCTTTGCTAACTGCAAGTACCTTGTAATTCCATTCTTGAAATACATTTCTTCCAATCTCATATCTTGTGTTTTTAAACTAAGTTCTCTTAGCCAAGTAAGAGGGTCTCTTAAGCTATGATAGGTATATCCCCCGTACATAGCAGTAATAGACCTAGGTTCTTAGCTGCTGTGTACGCTGGAGACGCTTAACTTCACATAAGTGATCCTATGCTATACAGTGTTTGGAGAGAGCCTCCTGCTCATCACTGTTATCCGGCCAAGTGCCCTTTTCTCTCCTTGCTCTTTAGAGGTCCGAGACCAATACAGTCTGCCCTTGGTCGTCTTCGAAGTTGCCTTACAAAAAGTATGCGCTTTGAGAACTCGACAAAGTTCTTCACTCCCTCGTCCCTGTTCTACGAATCCATCCCAAATTGAGGACGATTTAGGTATCCCCGTCAGTATGCTTGCATGATATTAGGATACTGCTATCTCCCTTTTGCTCACACTACAGAGTTTCATGGACCTAGTCTAGGTTTCTAGTCCAGGGGGCTTAGCAACAACAACATAAATGACCTTCTCATTACCATACGTTTCGTGAAATTATCAATCTTAAGCAGTCTAAATGTTGTTTGTCAAATTGCGGAGCTCACATTCCGCCGAAGGCTGCATAGACCGCAATTTATCAGTTGTCAACAAATATGAGTAACTTATAGATTCTTTTCTACTTTTTAAACCTTAGTTCCTCGCTGCTAGGTACAGTGGAGATGATCTAGTGGAGTAAACAGAATATTTATATCGCACTAAATTCTTAGATAGGCACCCGGTGGCATAGTGGTTAAAACCTTGAAGCTGCCACCCTACAGGTCCAGGTTCCGATCCTGCGACTGGACAAGTTCCAATCAGTCTTTTATCACTTGAGTGAGTCAATAAAATGAGGTCCAAGCTTGTTTGGGAACTAAACTCTGGAGTTCCACGTTAGGTTGACCACCTGACTGAGACATATGCTGTATGGCACCCCAAGCCCACGGTCAAGAAAGCGGAGATGGGCAACGCCGGCCTTGGCCCACAGCGGACTGTGTCCGCCATGAGTTTAGTTTAGTTTAGTTTAGTTTAAATTCTTAGATAATATAGACATTCATTTCTTTACAGGAAATAGTTGTGGGCAGGGTTTTTTCATGCAACTAAAGTTTATTACCCTTTACGCCCATTGCAGGCAACTAATCATTTTAACTCTTTGCAGGTAACTAAAGTTTTAACTTTAACCCTTTCCCCGCGAAGTTATATCTATGATTGAATATCCGGAAGTTCATACATCCTACACCCAGGAGTCAAGGACACTTC
>OU015503.1:75193854-75368854 GCA_907164885.2 Dolomedes plantarius
GATTAGTTTGTGATGCTCGTTGAGTTGGAAAGTACTGTTGTCCTAAATGAATAAAATATAATCCTTACTTTTTGGGAAATTTAAAACAATTACAACAGTTAGAAAACATAGAAAATATAATCAGATGAAGAGAAAAATTTACACGTACTTTGTACCTTGAAAAAATTTACAGAGAAAAATTTACACGCACTTTCATTCACTGCTCAACATAGCCATTCTCAATTTATTTTGGTTCTAACTGTCTCACAACCTAAGAGTACAGTAATCCTTTAAAAGAACAGTACAAAATATATTTTTGAATGTGCAACTCATCTTCTCCTCATTTCTATAGTAGATTGAGGCCTATGACATACTGTGCAGCTAACTCAATATTTGTCTTTGTTCTTACTTGCTTCTCTACCAGGAAGTTAACAGCTATATAAAGCATTTATTTTTAAATCAAACCAACTTTCACATTTAAGATTTTTTCATTTTGTGACAAAATGGGTAAGTAAAACTAGTTTTGTAATACTTTAACAAGCTATATTATAATATAAAGTGAGCTATACAAAAGAAAATGTTAACTTCCTTTGGACCGACCATTTTATTTAACAGTTGTTCCCAGCCTTAAATAGCTCACTACTTTCAACAACGTCATATCTCAATTATTACAAGATAAAAAGAACTTTTTATACACAATGTTTTAAATTTTCTGTTGAATCATATAAACTTGACAATTCTATGTATTAATAAATACTTTAAAAAAAAAATTTTGATGAATTATCCCATCAACTTGAAAGAAAATGAAGTTAATTGGAAGTTAACTTGCGTTTAACTTTTCGTTCCCGTCCCGGCCGATAGATGGCTGTACCAGTCTACAAAACAAAATTAACTGAAAATGAATTCAATACTGCTTAAAGATGGCTAAAAGTATTAAAATAATGTATTGTCATCGTGTTCTGGGCTAATCTAAAAGTTTCAAATGTCTAGCCAGTCGGGAGTTAAAAATCGATTAGTTAAAAATCGATTGCAAGATTTGTACTGGACAAAAACACACACAAACAAGAAAGCGAGTTAATAAAAACATGGCAAAAATCGGCGATTTTCAGCTATGCCTGTTTTCAGAATTCCCTGAAAGAGTGGCATATCCCTGCAAGATCTCTCCGCTCAATATTTATCCGCTAGAGAACAGAATTAATATTTACTTTAAATACATTTTACTCTACTTTTAAACTTTAAAATCACTCTCCTGAAAAATCCCGTGTTTTGAGATATGACGTTGCTGTAAGGAGTGAGCGAAATATGCAGGACCGGTTCGTTTTATGCATATTTTACCGTTCTTCCCGAAGCACAGGGTGCTGCAGAATAGATTCTCACATTTCTGAAGGTCACTAGAAAGGGAGTGTAAGGGGAAGGTGGAGAAGGTGGTGCGAGAGGTGGCAACAGTTCTTTTGGGCTTTCTATTTCTTAGTAGACACCGTGAATGGTCCGGTGGACATCATGGTTTCGATATCGAGGAGTTCATTAGCCCCCTAACGATAGCATAATTTTCAAGAAAACGGTAATAAAAGTACCTATTTATTCTGGAGGATTCCATTTAGTTCTTTATCTGTCACATCCAGTTAAAAAAAAAACCAATTACAATATAAATAGCTTGGTGCTGCCATCTGGTAAGAAAAATAAGAAATAAAAAATTTTCAGGGTAAATGAAATGATTGTTTCAATCTCTTTGGTGTGTTACTTTTATACACTCCAGCCTGGAAATATCACGAGTACGAGAAATAGAAGTTAAAAATAAACAATTACATTATAAATAGTCTGGCGCTGCCATCTGGTAAGTAAAATAAGAAATAAAAAATTTTCAGCTTAAATGAAATGGATTGTTTCAATCTCTTTGATGCGTTACTTTTAAACACTCCAGCCTGGAAATATCACGAGTACGAGAAATAGAAGTTAAAAAAAAAACAAAAAAAACAATTACATTATAAATAGTCTGGTGCTGCCATCTGGTAAGAAAAATAAGAAATAAAAAATTTTCAGGGTAAATGAAATGGATTGTTTCAATCTCTTTGATGCGTTACTTTTATACACTCCAGCCTGGAAATATCACGAGTACGAGAAATAGAAGGCGAAACCTCATCCCGTAATTTTGACGGGAGCGAGAACGAAGCGGTTAGAACCAACGATTCTGTAACCGCGACACTGAGGCCATTTAGGACGCGCTTCTGGCTCTGTGTAACTGATGCCGATCCTGGTCGAAAAACAATCCTGCGATAGGTTTCAAACATGAGAGAAAGTAGGTCTGCATTACCAAGGAAACCAAGTGGTTATCCTTGGAACATAAGAACCCCTGAAAATGTGCAACGGGTCCGTGAATCCGCCATTCTTGAGGATGTTGCAGCCATTTCCCCAGATATGAACAACAGGGAGATGGGTAGCTTTAGAGAACGGCTTCGGCTGTGCATCGTAAATAACGGGTGTGTTATTGACCTGAGTGATGTTATTTTAAAAACCTAGTCGAAAAAACTAGATTATAAATACTTTTCTGAAATATAAAACTTTTTTCTAAAAAATTTTTTTTCCGATTTTTATTACCCTTTGAAATAATTTTTTATTACCCTTTGAGTCCAGTTTTCTGCGACCTTTATATTGTAAAGAAAAGTCCTTTTTCTTTTGCAAAATACGTGGGAAATTGTTTAACTCTAGAAAGATGGGAATTTTTTCTTGCTAGAAAAACTGAACGCCGTCATTTTGACGGTTAAAAATAAAATTAAGAATTTAAAATATTTAATTTTTTAATGGTTAAATACTTAATGGCTAAATTTTAAACTATTTCATACCAATATTTAATAAATAAGTATATATTTAGATATATTTCTCTACAGGTATGCCTAGGTGACAACCTAGTATGGTTTATCCGTAAATATATATGCATGGTTTGCGTAGTCCTTATTCTTCAACACAATATTTCCGAAGAGCCTATATTTCTGTTATTTGCAAAGGGGGGAAGAGCCGAAAAGTAACTAATATTTTTCCGGTATTATTTTAAAAGATTTCTGCCTGTTTTCTATATTGCCGTCAAATCGACGGATTTAAGTCTTAGTAGGTATACATCACGTTTTCTCCCCCTCTTTGCTATCGAATATAATTTTTTAAATGTGTGTGCATATTTAGCGCAAAATTATAAAAAGTCATAGAATTTCAGAAGCCTGAGGACATAAATACAGACATAGAGCTCAATAGAATGTCCGAAACCGTCAAAATGACGGCAGCCGTCTTTCTAGTGTTAAAGATCTAACGAGCAAACGCTTATTATCTCCGAGGCACTGTAAAAAAAACTATAACAAACTTTCAGTAGCGAACTCTCAATTAAATAAACTATTGGTAAGGGCTAAACATGCATTCTCAAGCTTATTTTATCCTCCATAAAAAACGTTGATATTTAGTTAATGAAAATTCATACATAAATCACGTATAAATTTTAACGTATTTGTTAAAATAGTTATTATTTAAGAACTACAAGTTGATTTCAGAACTTTCAGAACTATAGACTATTTTAAAGGATAAATGTCAAATTCATTCTTCAGGGAACGGTGGACCTTTATTTGAGCAAATCTCGTCATTGTAATACTGATTGTGTTATTGTAATATATATATATATATATATATATATATATATATTTCTGTAGATTATTAGTACCAATATAATTTTTTTCAAGTAAAAAATCATTTATGAAGCTTGTACAAAGTAATTTATAATGGGTAAGTTTAGTAATAAATTTTAAAGCTGTTTTTCTAAAAGTAGATTTTCCAAGGTTTTTAGATTTTTTAAATGCTCCATGCTACTTAATTAATGTTCAAAATTCATGAAATTGATAAGGAAGAATCCTGATGCCGTTTACAAAAAAATTGGGTATGCATTTTACAATTAGACTTCATTAAGGTAATTAAATTTGATTTATAACTTTTTAAAAGGCAAAATTTTGATGAAAATCGGGATGGAATTCAGATAGAAATCTCTCAAAAATTAACTATTCAAGGGATTAAATAATCGATACCCAGATTTGTGTTTTATAGTGCTTAAAGAGATTAAAATGCAAAATCGAGGAAATATCTCAAAAATTAAGTAGCAAGGAGCATTTTAAAATTTTGTTTATAAATTTCAAATTTTTTTAAAAATATTAAAATTATAATGAGATTGGAAATTTCTTTTACGGTATTCTATTTATTTATAGTAAAATGTATATATGTACAAAATTTCGTATCTCTATGATGAAAAGTAAAAAAACTAAATTTTAATGTCCACCGTTCCCTTAAGACGCAATCTTTTCCCGTATAAGTTACTTGAATGTTCCGTAATTAGTACCGCATTCACTGAAAAATGATACTTCAAATCGCAAAACATTGCGGACTAGATAAGACCTTTAATCAATTTGACCTTTAACTCTATCATTTAACAGCTGCGTTCTATCATTTTGCAGTTGACCGAATTTAGTTATCATTCCCTTTTTCATCTAATGCAAATTGGCAGATACATACGCTTTACATAAACGAAACACAATGATAAGATATGATAAGATAACCTATTTATCACTGAGAACGCAAAACGGGGAATTTCGAGGTCCTAATGGAAAATGATAACAATTTAAACTCAGGTACGTGGGAGAAATCACTTAGATCGCAATAAAAGGACATTTTGAAAATTTTAATATTCATCTATCAAGGATAATCACAATATATAACTGGATAATAGGTTGTCGATTGGTGGGATATGCATTGACAGGAAACAATTTGTTCATTCTTTAAAGAATTTATATTATACTCGAACTACAGGAAATATTTTGTAGTAACTGACGCATTGATAATCTTAAAAGATTATCTGCAACCACAGTAGAGCAATTTGTGCGCCATTACGAATCGATCTTCCATGTTTACAAATTGTTCTACGATAATCGTCTTTGAGTTCATCAATACATCAGCATATATCATCGCCGATGAATTTAAAGTTGATTTATGTTACATCTTTTGCAACGGTGATTCGGTGATCCAGTATTGAGCCCTTAACATTAAATTTAAGTTTATTTCACAACTATCTACATATTTACAAGTTTTAATAAACTGAGGGTGTTAATTATTAGGCAACCCCAATCCTTACAAAACTGCATTTCCAATCGCCTGCCACAGACTCCGGAAAGTCGAAAAACACATTTCATGCGGTGCTCACACAGCACCCTCTCGCGGACAAAGGGAGAAATACGCAACACTCCCCACCTGAACTCTCATGAGTTCACTTACCTTAGATTCCAAACACATTTTACAACCAATAATCATTTACAATTACAAGAATGAAACCACAAAGAATATATCAATACAAACATCAAAATTAAGCATAATTTGATAAACAAACGCACACTAATAAGAATATAAGAAATTAAAGAATGGTATGCACTAAGTATTACACACATTAGAACTTCAAGTATTTTAAATGAAAAAATAATTAATAATCAATGTTGCAAATGTATATTCACACACAAGTACAATAATCAATAATACAGATAGGAAATCAACATTATACACTTCAATTAGACTTACATGATTAAGGGTTAATTTCTAAATTATAAACAAGTTGTACTGAGCGTTTTATGTTACCTTTAGGCGTTTTGATAAGAAGAGAACGGACATTTCCGTCTCGTCCCGGATACAGTTCTAAAATCTTTCCCATCAGCCACATATTCCTAGGGTAACGCTCATCATTGATTAAAACAATATCATTCACTTTAAATGAAGAAACTTTACCTGGTTGTTGAGAGATATACGCTGATCTGAGATTAAGTAAATACTCCTTTCTCCATCTATTCCAGAAATGATTCAAAAGGGTTTGTTGATATTTAAATTTCTTTGCCAAAGAATTCCTATTAACAATTAAGTCTTCATTTTTATGTTTTGTTACAGGTAAAGACATTAACCTTTTTCCAACTAGAAAATGAGAGGGGGTAAGGGGAGAGGGTTCTGAGGGTTCGTTGTACAGATACGTGATAGGCCTAGAATTAACCATGGCTTCAATTTCTAGGAATACAGTTTCTAATTCCTTAAAGGAAAGAGATGACCTTCCAATAATTTTCTTTAAGCATGTTTTAACAGTACGTATCTGTCTCTCCCAGAAACCTCCCCACCATGGACTTTTTTCAACAATAAATTTCCAAACAATACCTTTGGAAGCAAACATATTTTTAACTTCAGGATTATTAATTTGATTCCACCATTTCTTTAATTCACAATTTGCCTTTTTAAAGGCCTTTGCATTATCTGAATATAATACAGAACATAAACCCCGACGAGAAATGAATCGACGGAGTCCCAACAAAAATGAATCAGTATTCATATTAAGAACTAATTCTAAGTGAATTGCCCTTGTCACTGCACATGTAAATATAAGTAAATAACATTTTGAATTAGAATCATTCACAAAAAAGGGTCCGGCAAAGTCCACACCACATACATCAAATGGGGGATGTTCTTGAATTCTGTCAGGGGGTAGTGGAGCTACTACCTGAGTTCCAGGTTTCGCTTTGAAACGTCTGCAAATTAAACAGTTATTCAACACCTTTTTTACAAACTGTCGACCTTTGATAATCCAGAACTGTTCTCGCAAGTGCGTTAAAGTAGCATCTACACCTGAATGACACATTTTACTGTGAGCATCAAGGATGAGTAGTTCAACAAATTTATCATTAGTTGGAAGAAGCCAAGGATGCTTGGCTCTCTCGTCATCATTTGAGAACTGTAAGCGTCCTTTCAAACAAAGCAAGTTGTTGTCATCAAGTTCAGGATTCAGATTAAATATGCGTGAACCCTTGTCGATAGTACCTTTAGAGCGAAGTTGCATAACTTCCGCACCAAAATGATTTAATTGAGTAGTTTTTATCCAAAAGTACATGGATTCCTGAAGTTCCGATACACCAATAGGTCCATTTAATTTCGAAGACTTTTTTCGGACATTGTTGACAAACCTCAATACATAAGCTGTAATTCGATAAACTTTTAGCAGTTTGCTAAATTTCGTCACGTCTAACAATGGTGTTGTATTCTGGACAGAAATCTGACAGGTATTGACCGCTCGTGACCGTTTCTCACTCGCGATGCTTTCTTCAACAATTTCTCTCTGCTGATTCATCGGCCAATCACATTCAGGCTTTAAGAGCCAACTTGGTCCATGCAACCAAAGGGAATTTTTCACAAGATTAAAGGCATTTTCTCCACGGGATAATGAATCCGCGGGGTTTTCTTTACCACTGCAATGGAACCACCTTCGTGGATCGGTGAGAGATTGAATTTCGGAAACCCTGTTACAGACAAAGGGCTTCCAATCTCTGGCGTATCCTTTCACCCAATGGAGAGTGATCTGGCTGTCACTCCAAAGGAATATTCGGTGACAAAGTTCAGGAAACAGTCCGGTTAAATATTTTGCTAACTTGGCAGCTACTAATGCGGCCATCAACTCTAAACGCGGAAGAGTCAGCGGCTTCAGAGGTGCGACACGACCTTTAGCTGTGATGAAGCTCGTACAGATGGAACCATTTGAGTTCGAATACCGAAAGTAGGCAACTGAACCGTAGGCTGCAGGACTAGCGTCCGCAAACAAATGGAGACTCACATTGTTTCTTTTGCAACTGTCAAAATATTTCCTGGGAATAACAAGTGTTTCAAGCACTTTTAGTTCGGATTTCCATTTTAACCTCTCTCTGATTATTTCTGACGGAAGTGCTTCGTCCCAATCTAGACCTAGAGTCCATATTTGTTGTAAAAGGATCTTAATCCTCATTAAGAATGGTTGCGTGATCCCAATGGGATCGTAAACACTAGCCACAGTATGAAGGATTATTCTTTTTGTGGCCTGAGTATCTTCTAATACTTTGTCAAAATTATCACAGTTAATTTTTATTTTGTCAGTTTCTGGGGTCCAGATCATACCCAGCATTTTTGATTCCTTTAACTCTCCTACATTATAACCCCTTTCCATCCAAAATGAAGTTAATTCTTCGGAATTAGATTTTAATTTCCTAAGATTCATCCCAGCATCTTTAAAAATGTTAACCGCGTCTGAAGATAACCTACATGCATCTTCAATTGTGTCACAACCATAATACAAATCATCTACATACATTGAAGAGTCTAACATCGTGTAGGTTTCGGGATTCGTGTCTTTATATTTTTTAATATGAAACTTTATTACCATTGCTAAAATCGCAGGACTACAACAAAGACCGAATGGGAGACGTGCAAACCTCAAAATTTTATAATCTCGCTCCTTGTCTCCGAACCAAAGAAATTTCAAAAACTCCCTGTCCCTTTCCGAAATCTCTATCATTAAAAAGGCCTTAGCAATATCTCCGTTAAAGGCAATTTCAAATTTTCGAAATTTTAAAATTAAGTCTAGGACAAGTGGGTTTAAACTGGGTCCAATATCAAGAAATTCGTTTAATGATTTTACGCCCTTAGCTCTAGAAGAGCTCGCATCATATACAATTCTGCACCGCGTAGTTTCGGTGAGTTTAATGACCTCCCTGTGTGGCATAAAGTAAGACGATTCCGTTATTTCTTGAGAACATTCTTCAATTATATTCTCTTTTAACTGTTCTTCTATCACGTTTTTATATTGTTGATAAATCTCTGGATTTCTAATTAATCTATTTTTAAGATTCTCAAAACGCCTTAATGCCACTGAGAAATTATTCTCTAACTCATTTGTATCCGATTTCCATAATAAACTTACCGAGTATCTGTTTTCTTTAAACTTTATTCCCCTTTCAAAATGCTGAATCAGTTCCTTTTCCTCATTAGACATTGACGCGTCATCATTTATTCCCATCAAATCTAAACTCCAAAGTGTTCTCAAAGAATCTCGTAAACAGGATGTCGTGTTTACAAGTACGCAATTCTGCGAAATTACGCCGTTTTCATTGAATTGTAACCCGACTGGTATATATCCAAACATAGTTGACACCGCATAAATTCCCTTAGTGAGATTTATTTTTTCCCCCACTATCTGCCAAAAGTAATCCACGCCTATAAGTACCCCTACGTTGACCGAAGTATCGCACATGTCAGCAATTCTCAATCCCAGACTATTCATCATTTCAAATGTTTTTCCCGAAGCAATGCTAAGTGGCGCCGCTGTGATTACGTCACTCACTAAACACGTTACTTTCATTTTCTTCCTTTTCTGTTTATCGGAAACAAAAAATTCCACAACTGGGAAAGTCTTAGGGGAAGCATTTTTCATACCAAAACAAAAAAGTGAGAGTTTTTCTTCTCCTATAATTTTTAATCCAAGTTTTTTAACTAGGCTAATATGTATAAAACTCCGAGATGAACCGCTGTCTAAAATTAAATTGGTTACTTCTGATTTGCCATTAGAATAGGCCAAAACCGAACAGGTTTGTAATAAAGTATTACTTGAAACATTATTTGACACTAAAAGAGTTTGCTCATCTGGGATGTTTTCTCGCGCGTTGTCAGACAATATATTTTCGCTTTGTTTAATTTCAGGTGACTCTTTTTTCTCCTTCGAAACCCATTGCGTTCTGTTTCGATTTTGAAGATTAGTACATATAGATTCGTGATGCGATTTGAATCCGCATTTCGTACAATTTCTTCTATTTTTACAAGCCCTACTTAAGTGAAATTTTTTAAAACAAACGAAACAACGATTTTCATCGCGTAATTTATAGAGTTTCTCGTTGACACTTTTTTCGCATGAAAACGAATCGTGGAATTTATTACAGAAGATGCATGCTCGATTATCAACAGTATTAAAACTGGCAGCCGTGGGTACATTTCTAAAGTATTTTTTATTGCCAAATTGTGTGTTTTCAGAACATGGAGGCACGGTACCTTTTCGCTCTTGCGTCAAAAAATTAGACGCTTCGCGACATTCAATTTCGGTTTTTATGAAATGCAATAACTCCGAGACATTTATATCTTCATTAGATTTTTTCTTTCGATTGAATTCCAGCACTAGGTCCTCCGGGATTGATTTTAACAAAACAGGAATTAATAACTGACCGAATGAACCTTTTGTTACGTCCTGTGCCTCCAAATTCCGAACGGAAATTTCAATTTCATCATATAATTTTCTCAAACCTTTAACATTACGTGAACTCCTTACAGGTTCTAAATTTAACAGTTTGCTCATGAATTGGCTCACTATTAATTCCCTTTTCCCAAATCTGTCCTTGAGTGTCTTTACACTCTCATCATAATTTTTCTCATTTAATTCCAAAGCAGCTACTACATTACTAGCTGGACCTACAAGTAACGTTTTCAGATATGCGAATTTTTCTACCTTGTTAAGATTTTCGTTTGTATGTATAGTGTTTTCAAAATTGTTCCAGAAATCCGTGAATTTGGTCGGATCACCGGAATACTTTTCTAAGAGTAATTTTGGAAGCTTTACCGAACTCTGAGCAACCTGAGAAATATTTATTTGTTGTGCGGTATTTGGTTCACAAGATTTATTATCATTCAATATTAAACTCATTCTTTTAATTATTCGCGAACATTTCTCCTGATATTCTTCGGATGTAACTACATCCGATTCCAGAGATTCTAAATCAATTGACTCATGAATTCTTTCATCTAGTTCTTTTAAATTAACCCTTTTTTCTAATAACAAGTCATATGACTCCTTCAAGTCATCTTTATTTCCCGATGCTATACTTTCCTCAATTTTCTTTAACAATTTTGAAACTACAGTTCTTAAAGCCGTTCGTTTAGTTTTTAATCGTTGAAAGTTTTCAGCCATTTCTATATCATACATAGTACATGTACCCAAGACTGCACAAAAGTATCAAATCTATTTTTTTTAACAAAACTCTTACCGTTATTCCTGTTCGCGCCCAAGCATGATCCGGAACCAAAACATTTTAATTTCTATATCTTCTTCTTGTCGGCCTAGATGCACCAGTGGTGCAACGGTGAATCGGTGATCCAGTATTGAGCCCTTAACATTAAATTTAAGTTTATTTCACAACTATCTACATATTTACAAGTTTTAATAAACTGAGGGTGTTAATTATTAGGCAACCCCAATCCTTACAAAACTGCATTTCCAATCGCCTGCCACAGACTCCGGAAAGTCGAAAAACACATTTCATGCGGTGCTCACACAGCACCCTCTCGCGGACAAAGGGAGAAATACGCAACAACATCTTTGAAATGATATTTAGTGAACATTGTTGTTGTGTTGCTGTATTCTGACCATATCCATATGGGCTGACAACGGAGGAATGTGGCTCCAGTTTTAAATGGTCTCAGAATGTCGAAGTTAAGGGGGGTCCAGGACACAAAATTGTTCAAATTTTCGAAAAAAAAATTTATTGCATTAAAAATTTCTGTGTTCTTTTAAGCTTAAAATGACGTTTAAATCATGTTGCTATCTTAATTAGAAAAGGAGAATTTTTAATTTTTTTTGGCAACATTCTAATAGTAGCCAATCGTTCTTTAAACCTGTAAGTGCGTTTTTCTGCATGATGGATTTTTTCCCCATTTCTCGTCTTTAATTGTTATAAGTTAAAGATAAATGGTTGAAACTTGGAACATGTATTTTTCAACTATTTTACTTTAAATTTGATTCAACAAATTTGAAAAAAAAATATTCACTTTTGAAAATATGATTTTTTAAAAATAAGTTACATAATTTTTTTGCAATTTTTCATCTAAATATTTTAAATTAAAAAAAATTAATATTTTAAAAAATGCTGAATTAAAACTAAAAATTATAAATTTTTGTTTAATTAAATGGAAAATATTGAAATTCGACAAATAATATTTCGAGTTATAATGATTTTAAACTACCCCACTTTTTTAAAAAAGTTTAAATTTAAAATTTTTTTAAAAGCTTTTTGAGAAGTTTTATGGTTTGATTTTGTTTGCAAATTATATGGTAAACCATAACATAAAAATTCAAAATTTTAGCTGAATAAATAAAAAAATTTTAAAATGTGTCAAGGACCCCTTAAATTTAGCCAGGTACCACAACGATTTTGACCGAGCATCCCAAGGGGCGACACCTGTGGGGCTCGTACCTACTCCTAACCACTAACGTCATAGAAGGTCACCTCGGGCAATTCGTCAGAACACATCGGTCCCCCTCCACTTGCACGTATCGGCCATTGAAAAACCTGAAGACCAGCGCTGCGTAGCAATTCCCGCAAACTCCCCTGTTCGATTTTTCTTTCGTATAGGCCTGGGCGCCGGACGGACAGTACAGATCAGCAGACCAATTTGGGCAACGCTTCCCCCCCTCCCCCAACTCGGGCAATTCGTCACCTTTATTTCTGTTAAACTAGCCGCTGCGCGACCAGCATGGTCGCATTTAGTTTTATATTTTATTTTGCAAAACAACTCAACGGAAAGTAACATGAGGCGTTGAAAGGCAAAGTGGTGTAGTCACATTTTCAACTTTTTTTCATTTGGGGTCAAATATGTAATCTCCATGTTCAATTAATAGTGGAATTCTAAATAGTTATTATTTGCAATATTGTAATAATTGTTATGAATTATAATTTGTTCAATTTATGGTGGAATTTTTTGTAGTTTTGGCAGTTAAACTCTTTTGACTTACTGACTTACGTCACTTTGTCTTTCACCGCCTCATATGTAAGGAATGTTACAATTACCCGTCATCATAAATATACGTTGTTAAGGGGTATTATCTATATGGCTGCTTCTAAAACATCGTGATTAAAAAAATGTGAATTTCCATTACTTCGGAAGAGTTAAGATAAGACTGAGAAACCCAACATCAATGATTTTAAAAATTACATCCCTCTCTGTATGTACAATTTTTCAAAATTAAGATATCTACACTTTATCATTACATCAAATAAATTGTTGGGGAAAAATTTTTTCACTTAAAAAAAGATTAAAAATTCAGCAAGTACTAAAATATAGTATGGATTACATCACTCTTTGTATGTACTATTGTTCACAATTCAGATATCTACGCTTAATCATATCAAATAATAAATTGTTGGGAAAATTTCTTCACTTATTAAAGGGAGTAAAAATTCAGCAAGTACTGAAAAAAGTGCATAAAATTAACTATTACTGGCTCTCGGTTGCTATGCCGGCGACAATTAAGCCTAACCTGGCGATCATTTATGCTCTCTTTCACGCCTCTTTCTTAATGAATTAGTTCTCCTTCGCTTTATTTTTTGACGCAGGGCCGGTGGGGCCATCCGTCGGAAGTTAATTATACTCCTTGACACGGCTCCTAAGGCCGAAAATTAAACACGAACAAACGGACCCTCGGCTGCGTATTCAGGAATTACTCAGCGACTGGTTATCTGTAGTACAATTCGTTTATGACTAATCGCCGGGAACTTTATAGTTTCGAATTCTTATTTTTTTGAGACTATTCCCAATTCTTACAAATTTTTCCTCGCTCTCGTGCATTACTGATTTCAGTGCGTAAATCCATATTGACACGCGGTTGCAAATAGGGCAGTGTCTCGCAGCATGTCACATCTCAACTCTTGCAGATTTTACTTCTTATTTGGCGAGGAGTGGCAAAACAGTGCATAATTTAACATGGCGTTCAATGAGCATTCTTACAGCTTGTTGAATAAAATGCTCTCAGATTACACAAAGTCTTTAGATACGGTATCTAAACAAAGGTATATCACTAAATTAAACATTCAGGTACAGCCCGGAAAGGTTTATTCAGTATGTGACTCGTATTTATTGACAGAGGAAGACTGGAGTTACGATACAAGACGCTGGTCTGAAGTAACTTATCCTGATATCTATACATATCTCAACGAAAGAATGATTATATTATCTTAAACCTTGCGAAATATTGAAAAAAGTGTTAAAATACCTGTTACATACAACTAATATGAGGAATTTTATAAATAAACTTAAATTATTAAGTCAAAATGAAGGTACGGTCCAAAAACACATGCAAACGCATAGGAACGACTTCTATTTTCTGCCACCGATAATCACGTGATCTATAGCAGACGAAAACTGACGTAGCCAGTGACGTTGCGACGTTTCGCCTTATTGCGGACGGCCGCTAAAGTTTACATCTGGTAGTTGCAATCGTTGCCATTCGGAGTGTAGAAATATTGTCGATTTTTGTGCCGCATACCTACACGTTTTATATATATATATAGAACATTGTAATGGTTGGATGGTATGGTTTTATTTGGGTCGAGACTCTTTTCATCTATTGCTGCATGGTTCCTAATCAGACAGGGAGCTTCCCTTTAAAACTGATGTCGAATGGCTCCAAACAACTATTCCGGTGCATGTGTCCTAGCTGGTTCTACCAACATATGGCAATAACTTTGTAATTCTTAAAAATGACGTATAAGATGCAAACAACTTGAAAAAAAATAAAATTATGTGATTTTATAAGCAGTTAACCGAGAAAGTCTAACCGCAGCTGAATTTAACCCAACAAATTTTAATTAAAAAAAAATTTTTTTTTGGTGGGGTGCATTTATTAGGTACATTGTAATACTATGCCTTTTCTTGAATCTGTACATTTGTTATGAGAGAAATTACATATAAATTCAAAGATTGTGGACTAATTGTTATCTTCAATTATGTATGCAGTACCTGATATCATTACGATAAGATAATTTGATAGATCAAACATTGGGGAAAACCTATTATTTTCTTATACTAATATACACCTTTACAACACAAAAATATGATTATGCTAGCACTTGGGTGGAGTGGTTGTTGTCTGTTGCTTATACTGATAACATTACGATAGGGCTCGAGGTGACCTTGCGGTAGAGCGTTGACATTTGGTACTGAGGGTGCTCTGATCGAATATTCACAAGCGACATTACATACCCCCGTATCTAGGCCGGATATGGGCACGTTAAATCCATAGACCGAAAAGTCCCTTTATGAAGTCAGAGAGGGTGACAGAGGGTACGATCCCCAGATGTCGCCCCTGGGGTGGGGTGGGGGGTGGGAAGCTGGGTCAAAATTGAGATGGCACCTGGCCCAGTAGGACCCTTGTATTGCCATCATAAACCGGAGCCGAGCCACGTACACTGGTGTAAGAAATTAAGAGAATTTGAAGACTTGGTCGATTATCTCTAGAACTACTGTACGGATTTTAATGAAATTTGATATGTACATACAATAATATAATACAAAACAAATAACCGTTGAATAATTGTAATACACAAGCATGATCATGCGTAACAGTCGTTGGAGTCGGAAGGTATGAAACAGTGGTTGCAGAATAAACAAAACAGAGGGTTAATAAATGGGTTAATAGGGGGGTATGATCCCCTCTTACAGATATACAGGTCTCGCAGCGTGATTTCATACTTGAAATAAGGCAGTTTATCATTTCCTGTGACAATTGGTCCCACTCGTTCAGCAACGCTGTTTTCATTCCCTGGATGGTTCTCGGAGGCACGTCGCGAGTTGCATAAGCCATCCCTAGAGCGTCGCAGACATGATCTATATGGTTAAAGTCTGGAGATCCGGCTGGTCAATTCATCCGGCGAATATCCTCACTCTCTAGAAATTCGTCGACCAGAAGAGCTCTATGTGGCCTCGCATTATCGTCCATTAAAATGAACTCAGGGCCAACTGCGACCCTGAAAAGGCGAACATAGGGCTCCAAGACCTCATCCCTATACCTCACACCAGTCACAGTGCCTCTTTCAAAGACATGGAGAGGTGTGCGACCATCCAACATGATGCCTGCCCAGACCATTAAACCTCCTCCGCCATAATGGTCGATTTCGCGGACATTGGAGGGTAGGTAGCGGGTCCCTGGTTCTCTCCATATGCACGTACGGCGAGAATCGGTGTTTAGGCAGAACCGGGACTCATCAGTGAAGAGAACGGTCGCCCACTGATCCATACTCCAATCTCTATGCTCTATGCACCATGATAAACGGATTCTCCTGTTCGTAGAAGTGAGCGAGACGCAAACAGCAGGTCTTCTTGCAAACAACCCTCTCTCATGAAGGCTTTTGGAAGCAGTCACCCTTGATACAGGGTTCCTGTGGCTGCATACAAGTCACGAGAGAGCTGAGAAGCTGTAGCAATCCTGTTACGCCTCTCTATAATCGACAAATGGTGATCTTCTCTGGCCGCCATGGCTCTCGGACGACCTTGCCCAGGCTTTCTCTCGATGGATCCGGTATCCTGGAACTGTTTCCATAAGTTACACACAAAACTGGGCGTTAAATTGATCTCTCTACAAATTTGGACTTGAGATTGGCCTGCTTCTAGCCTCCCCACATTTCGACACCTCATTCCATCATCTAAACGTTGGTGGTTACTCATCTTTACTGTTACAATTTGAAATTAACCGATTGCTGT
This sequence comes from Dolomedes plantarius, assembly GCA_907164885.2. NCBI lineage: Eukaryota > Metazoa > Arthropoda > Arachnida > Araneae > Dolomedidae > Dolomedes > Dolomedes plantarius. The sequence continues at coordinate 75,210,202 of OU015503.1, forward strand.
AAAATTTATCCATCTATTAACCTATTTTTTTGTTTATTCTGCAACCGCTGTTTCATGACTTCCGACTCCAACGAGTGTTGCACGATCATGGGTGTGTATTCTAATTATTGAATGGTTATTTGTTTTTTATTGTATCAATAGTATGTATATATCACATTTCATTAAAATCGGTACAGAAGTTGTAGAGATAATCGACCAAGTCTGCAAATTCTCTTAATTTCAAACACCAGTGTAGCTCGCTAGCCTATATGGACCTAGTTTGGAATACCACCGGACAGGAGGCATTAGAAACAACAACAACATTACAATAAAATAATCAGAGATCAAGATTTTGGGGGCGGGGATGTTGTTATATTCTTAACCAGCTGAATATCCGTGATTCACTACGGAGTACATTAAAATTAAATACAACGGTAAATGTATGCAATTAATTCCAAAACGTTACGATATATATATATATATATATATATATATATATATATATATATATATATATATATATATATATATATATATATATATATTTATAAAAAATTCGTAACGGATATTTTTATAGAAAAAATAATGCAAAAGATTATATTCAAATTAAATACAACGGTCAATGTATTCAATTTGTATGTTTAATATCCATAAAACATACTAATTTGAATCAAATTCTTAAAAAACTTCCATCTTAATTAGTCTAGTGGTTAAATTTTATCTTTTACCAATTTTTTTTGCCAATTTGTTTCGTTGTTATGCACGAGATGCAAAACTAATTTAAAGTATCACAAAAAGAAAAGAAAGCACGTGATCAGTATTTAATAAATTAAATTCTATAAAATAATCTTTAAAAATTCACCAAAAAACAGAATATGGAGGTACAGATTCGAAAAAGACTTCATTTTAAAGGGATTTTTATGATCTTTCTCTGATATAAATTGTATAAACCTCAGATTATTATTTTTCATGGCAGATTTTTAAAATGTTACAAAACAGCTTAAAAATTTAGTTATAAAATCTAAGAAAAAATTTCTTTAAACATTCTTAGTTCACCCTTACATTATAAAAAGAATCGCCGTGCAAATTTTCAGCCCTTTAGGTCCAGCGGTTTGGTCTGTACGTTATCTATAAGTCAGTCAGTCAAGGATCTATTTTATCTATATAGATTTACTTAAGAACATTGCAATAACATTTTTTGATTGTCAGTGCATTGTGGGATTTAGTTATACTCTTTAAACTGATAACATTACGGTAACATATAGGTAACAGTGATAACATTACGGTAACATAATTAGATATACTCTTAAACTGATAACATTACGGTAACATATGATAATTCAAACATGAGGAAAAATAACTGACGAAATTGTCACTATGAATTCTTTTGAATTCATAGTGAGAATTTTATTATGATGTAATATGACAGTTGAAATAATGGAAAAAATATTTGCAAGTAAATTAGTAAGAACGTTACGATATTAAAATTGATACTGGAAAATAATGGGTGGGTGTTTCAGTATTTTAGTTGCGTTAATATAATATAATAGTTCGAACAATAGGATAAAGGTTAACTTTTTCTGAACGTTATTGACAATTTTATTGTAATATAAAATTAAAGATCAAACTCTGGGAGAAACTGGTTATTTTATCTAAGCTACTTAGTGGTAAATTTTTTATAACAATGTTTGTCAAGCATTGGGAAAATACAAATATCTTCTTACAGTTATCTGAATATGTAGTAAAATGGTAAAAGATTATTAATGGATTTAATTTACATTCCTTTGTGTGTAGACTGGATATGGACACGTTAAATCTATAGACCGGGAAGTCCTCCTATGAGGTCAGTAGGTGAGGAAGGTACGATCCCCCCCCCCATATGTCATTCCTGGGGTTGCTGGGTCCAAATTGTAGTGGCAACTGGCTAAGTCGGACATTTACCATTGTGGTGCCATTATAAACTGGAGTCACAAACCTCAGCCCGTACTCCCATATGGAATTGGTCTGGAATACATTCCAGCATCATACGCAATAGCAACAAAGGCAACAATTTACATTCCGGTTACTCTATTATCACATTAGATATAGGGACGATGCTAAAAAAAAAATTTTCCTCCTCTACATTTCAAAGTATACCATCCTTCTCCTATGCCTCTGCAAAAAAATAACCTTGAAAAACAGAAAAATGAGAAAAAGTAAAAAATAAAAAATAAAAAATAAAGCAAAATTAAAAAATTAAAAAATAAAAATTCGTTACGGTCAATAGCTATCCGTATCCGCAAATTACCTGTAAGTTTTAATATCGGATCAAATGACTTTTTCCTCAATTATATTTTACTGCAAACACATCCAAAGCAATTTTTTTTGCTTCATAAAAAGAAGCAAAATATATATTAACCTTGATGTCTTATTGTGCGTGATTATGTCCATCAGTATGTCGTATCAGATAATACATACAGTCACAGGAGTGAAATAGTCCGTCGGGAAAAATATATTCGATACATTTCTCTAATCGATTAAGTGATAAATTGGCTGTATTTTATTTAATCTTTACTGCTAGACATCTTTATAGGAATCACCCAATATACGATAAAAATTTTATGCAAGTTATTATACAAATTTTAATACAGTCTATTTTCCTGAAATTAAAATTTACCAGACCAGGCAAACAATAAAACCCTACAAAGTGATTCCTGACAGTTTAATTTTCTTGAAATTATCTTACTTGATTTAATAATCAGAAATTTTTCGTCTGTAATCCCTAAATTAAGAGGCCTTAAATCCTGCTTTTTAAAACTGTTATTGAACAGATAAGTTAGCAAAATAAGAATTGCTTTTCGCATGCATGATAAATATAGTGCAGAAATTCCGGAAGAATCATGATAGTGCTGTTTTTTGTGTTTCAAATAAAAGAAGCAAAAAAAAAATAAAAAGGCGGGCATAGACTGCCAAAAAAATTAACTCAAAACCTACCCTAGCATAACTTTTCAACAAAAGATTGCGCAGTTGCTGCATATTTTTACATTGAAAAAGGGAAATATAACTAAATTTAACTGAGCTAGCTAATTATAAGAAGAATATAGACAAAAACAATGCAGAAATCAAGCACTCAGGGCATCCATGCACCAGAGGCAAGATTCTGTAATAATGCCGGAACTAAACAAGAAGTACGAGGTAGCCGACAGGTCTCGTCATCAGGGAGCCTAACCAAATAAGTTACCTCAAATAGAACTTTCTGAATAGGATGCAGATATAACCAAAACACATCCCAAGGCCCCGAGTTCCCCAATGAAACAGTTAGTCAATAGAATATGAAAAGACACAGACAACTTACAGTATGGGCTCAACGCACCATACATGCAAGTTGCATGTATGGTGAAATAATGCAAGTTGCATGTATGGTTGCCCCGGCAAAGTGGTGCAAGTCTGTAAGCCAAGTGGTGCAAATCAAAAGCGTTTTACTGCAAAAACTACAAAATATTCTACTATAAATTGAAAAAAATTATAATTCATAATAATTATTATAATATTGCAAGTAATAATCATTTGCAATTCCACTATAACTTGAATTTGGAGATTACATTTCTGCCCTCAAATAAAAAAAGTTTAAAATGTGACTTACACCACTTTGCCTTTCGCCGACTCAATTATTAGGCCTACTTTTTTCTAAGATATCATTTCCTTCTAAACCTGCGTAAATACAGTTTTTAAGGCACGAAGGTTAGTGGAATCTAAATTTGGAGGAAAGTTCATTCGTGAGGTTCTGGAAATTATTCTTAGAGAGGCAAAACAATTTTTAATGAGTACGGTAATAGAAGAAAATTATATTTTATGACCACTGTACTTCCAGTGTTATACTCTAATCACTGGAAATACAGCGGACGTGTTTAAAACTCTGTCAGAAAATATTAAGCACGTCCGGATATGCATATATGAGCAAAATCACAAGTGTGGATTCAAACGGACAGCGTGTATTAGGTAGGATACATAAACGTGATCGTCCATCAAAACATAAGTTCGCTGGAATCTGCTATAGCGCTAACGCTGAATCAACGGATTTCCCAAGAGGTATGGTCATATGATGGTACTTAAGAAAAGGCCTTTGCGTGCAATGGCTAGTCTCCCAACTATCCCATAATGCACTGTGATTAATATCATTCGAAGATAGAAGGCGGACTGCACTTCTGGAGAGAGTCCTGACTTGGGAGACACCACATATTGGACGATCAGGGCAAGAAATTCTTAGTGATTATTCTAAAGAAGAATCGCTCTTCCGATGCAGCTGTTCGAAGCCACTGGTTAGCAACTGATATCAGTGCGAGTGCAGTTTTCCTTGATCTACATAAAATGGGATACTATGGAATGTCTTCTGTCCACAAGTTCCACATTAATCTGGCCCAATGCCAGAAAGAAACGGCAATGTTGTTTCATACATAGTTAATGGACAATAAGAGAGAGGAAAAAGGTTATATGGTGTTATGAATCATGATTCAAACTTTTCCAATCGAATGGAAGTTTTTGGTACGGTATTTGCCCGGGAAGGATGCTCTTTCCGACTCCATTGTCTTTGAACAATCAACTATAAGAAGTACTTAAACGTTTTAGTCTATTGTGAAATTTCTACATTGTGACAGAACAGACTCTTGTTTTATGCAGTATGATCTGACCCCTGCCACACTCAAAGTCTTGTCTAAGTCTGGTTTGTCGAAAATAACATACGAAAATGAGATTGCCCCTTTCAGAGTCCCGAGCTCTCGAACCTCATGGAATGAGCTAGAACGCCGAATTCGTCTCAGACTAAGAAAACCTTAACTAAGAACTCACAGGCAGATTACTTAAATGAAGAATGGAGAGGAATACCAGAAATCACATACCACGGAGTGGTCGAAAGCATGCCCAGAAGAGTCGAGCAAGTCATTGCAACAAAAAGGGGTTCAGAAATCAATTGAAATTTTTAAGTACACTTTTACTTTTAGGATTATAGTGTATTTGCGCCTTCTTCTTAGATCATGGAAATTTAGTGCCGCGTTTTTTTCTGTACTATCAAAACTTGAAAGTGTTAGGTTCATGTTGCTTTTAGGATAACCAAATTGTGAATAAAAGAAAGTGTATTTACCATATCTTGTTGCCTTAGGATAAAATTCAATCAAATTTCAGAAATTTGCAATTCACTGTGCACTTAATATGTCAGTTTAACTTGCAGTGAAGAATTTAATAAAAACTTTAACTAAAATTAAATATCTGACTCTATATTCTTAATTCCAATATTTAGAAATACTATATTCAAAGAAAATTTACTACTCGAAGTTTACCATTATCTTCAAAGTAAGTGTCATTCTTGACAGCAAGTAACTTAAAACTAGCAAAATTAAACTTATTTTAACTATATCAAAAGCTTATCATTACCATATCTAGTATCCTTAGAATTTATACTGAGACAGTTAGTAAAAGAAAAAAAACTCTTATGTAATTCATAGACGAAGTCTAGACATTCCGTGCAGAAAAAAAGGATGCAAATTTGATAAACTAGATACTTATGTTATGTGGGCGGTGAGGTTTAGACAGTATGTATGACGTCATCAAATGTTTTCCCATTTGTGTGTTTTTGTAGGTTTCAGATTGGCAACAAGAACAAAAGTTATGTTTTAGAACTTAGAAGTTATGTTTTAGTAAATTTTATGAAATCATTTCTTATTATGGTTAAGTTGCAGTTATAAATAATAAAATACCTGGTTTTTTTAAGGTTTGAAAAACTTTTATAATTTGGAATTTATTTCATATATTACTGCTTATTTTTCGTACTTTTAGATGCACATAAAATAAATAGCTATATGTAGAAGGCTTTGCTATAAAGAAATGATTATAAGGAAAAATTATTGATGGTCTAATTCAAGGCACGAGATTTCAGTTTCTTGAAAATGAAACTAAATTTCGGCTTATTCTGACTTCTAAAGATACAGTTATAATTCGCTGTTAAATACGGGATTTTATAACACGGAAAAAAAATGTTAAATATGATTAATTATTCATGTAATTCTTAGTCCTTTAATTGATCTGTACTTATTTTAATTTTCATAAGTGTAATTTTTAATCTCCTACGTTTACCTGAATGATTACTTACTGTGTGTTCTTCCAGACAATTGGCAACCATCTGATTCTCCTATAGAAGAACTGAGTCGTACTATTGTGTTGTTCCTATATCACTCTATTTGTGATCCTCTCTCTCAAATCAACGGGTACAAAGTCATACTAGACGCACGAAGCCATCCATTGAAACATCTGAGATTTTGCACTCCCCACAACTTGTATCTGCTCTACAATGGAACGCAGGTAAGTCGGACGACTATGTTAATAATTAATTTGCTTGCATGAAAATAGTTTTCGCATTGCATGCTTGTTTTGATTTCTAGCACCAACACTCTTTTATCTGGACACAATTTAGCAGAAAATGATATATTTTTATATAATAATTACTTGCCCGCATTTTGTAAACGGTGGTGAGAAAATTCAAAATTAAATCTGTGGAAAAAAAACCAGTCATTGTACACCCTCGCTAAAAATTCTTCGAGCTAACTTGTAAGGTATACACAAGATTCGATTCACAAGAATCGAACTTTTGAATTAATGAATTAAAGAAGCTGCATCAGATATGCTAATTTCGGCATACGCTCTTAGTATAAATACCACGCAGCGTCATTAAGAAAAAGTGGAGGTTGTTAAGGTTGAAAAGGTGTTATCCTGCGCTAGTGCTTAGCGGGCCAGAAGTTTACATGGCAGTACTGCTGGTTTGACTTACTGTTCGTGAGTATAAAAATATATTGTTCTTGAAAGCTGTGTTTATACATTCCGTACAAGTAGTACGCATGCTTATTGCTGTAAAAGCCAATTATATGTGCAACGAATTCAATAAACATTGTTTCATGTATAAACTGTGTTTGCTTCAAATTCAAATAGAGTGCCACTTCAAATTATATACACCCAAGTCTGGGTAGAAGTGAGCATAGAAACTCTATAAACTGATCATTCTTTATTAATCTAGCAAACGAGGGTGTATAGCACAAAATTATAAAAGAAAGAGTTATTCACAGTCATTAATTTGCCGTACTATTTGAACAAATAGTATTTTTTGTAGGAAGGTGCCTATACAGCTGGAAAACAGGTTTATGGCTACAAAGCAAAACCAACAAGTGGATTAAGTTCAGTCTCGCTTGTCATCTACAACCTTAATCTGAGATTGCGACAATTACTTGATACGACGTGTTTGCATTCGCTAGAAAAACAGCAGCAGGGTGTTGCAAAAAGAGGGTAATTAATGTATACAAATTGTACCAAGTCCTGAACGTTGGTGTTTGGATGACATTAAAACTTTCTGGAAGAAGATACTTCAATGTCCTGGGGGCGTATTGAGCGAAAACACCTAATAAGGATATATTGTAAATGATTATTCACGATTAAACAGATTTTGTATGCAGCCATGGGATTTACGTGGGACTGTAAGTATCTTGGATCCAGGAAGCTTGAAGTGAAATGAATTGCTGATGTTCTTAGGGATGGTAACAAGACTAATGATATCACAACATTTTACCAAGGGAAGATAAAGTTCTGTTGAATTAATCTGTTGTTGTTGTTGTTGTTGTTGCTTATGCCCCTTGACCGATAGCAACATCAGGTCAAGGCCATAGAATTAATCTTCCTGCATAGAATTACAACCTACGATTAAAATGTGATAGCAATAGGATAAAAATGTTTTTTTTCCAAACATCCATTTCCAAACAACGGGAAATTTCCCAGAGATGCTGAGGTAAATGCTACTGTAATGCTACTGTAATGCTACTGTAATTCTACTGAATGCTACTGTAATGCTACTAATGATGCTTCAAAAATACAGGATGCGGCAGAATGGACTTCCACATTTTTCAAGGTCACTGGTAAGACAAAAAAGTGAAAGGAGTGGGCAACGCAGAAGGTGGCAACTGTTCGGTCGGATTTTGTAGTTATCAGTAGACACCATGAGGTGGACCGGGGAACTGATGCCGTTTCTGATAGAAAAAAATCCTACGATGGGTTTCAAACGTGAGAGAAAGTAGGTCTGCATTACCAAGGAAGGCAAGTGGTCGTCCTCGGAACATTACAGCACCTGAAAATGTTCAACGAGTTCGTGAGTCCACTATTAGTGTTGAAGTTGTCGTCATTACCCCAGACATGACCAACAGAGTGATGGAAAACTCTAGAGAAAGGCTTCAGCAGTGCGTAGCAAATAACGGGCGCCACCTGGGTGATGTTATTTTCAATACATAGTAGAAAAAACTAGGTTATAAATACTTTTCGAAAATATAAAGATTTTTTCAGATGGTTTCTTTCGTTCTTCATTATTCTTTGAAATGGGGGAGTCCATTATGCCGCACCCTGTATTTCGAGCAATGATTCAGTACTAATATATATGCCTATAACTGCAAAGATATAATTTAGAAAATTATAATTGTTCTTTAAAGTCTTTATATATCCCCTTTGTTATATTTTTTGCCGTTGGGTTACCTCTTTAATGCTTCTCCTGGTTGTTCTATAAATTTTAATGAAGATCTCAGGTAAGCAATTTTTTGAAATTATCTTCGAGTTTATGGATGAAATCTAATTAAATCTAATTAAAGGTAGAAAAAACCTAATATCAATTGACTTAATTAAGTTACACTTATTAAAACTGCTACTTAAGTGAAATGTATAAAACCACATCTTATTAGTAACTGTTTTCATATAGGTTATCTTTAGTATAATAAAGAAATTCCCATTTTTTTTATAATATTACAATGGACATATACTCTCTTTGTAATACTCCATACAAAACGACGAGTTATGTAGATCAACACGTAGAATATAATTTGAAGCAACCAGTAGAATAAGACGAATGATGGATACATATATTAAAACACCCATAACTCATATTTCTTAATGCTTTCTTATGGGCAATTCTTAAGTATGAAATAGTTTTATACAGTGCATTAATGATCTAATAAAATAGTTAGTGTTTTATTAGTAATCAGAAATTAATCTTTACCAGTCCTTGTACTATTTATTTTAAAGTAATCTCTCTCTTGAAAACTTTTCAGGAATGCTTTCCAGGCAGGTTTAAGGGCATTCATATTATCAACATGTCGATGACGTTCAGAGCTGCATGGGCAATTATACAGCCATTCTTATCCGACAAGTTAAAGAAGCGAGTGAGTATTATTTCTTTTTTTCAAATTTTAATCCCATGTGCGATTTCAACTTAAGGACTAGCATTGAACCAAATCAACTTAGGCAGAACGAATTAATTACTGTTATAAGTTCGCAGCATAATAAAATGAAATACATGTACATTCCAACTTGCTCTAGGAAATGTTAATCGGGCATAGTCATACTGTAACTTTGCTTAATGGTTTATCTTGATAATTTATTCCCAATTGGGTATTCTGCTCAAGTAAAAAAATGCTTACTCATTATAACTTACTAGCTGAAAACCCGCACTTCGCTACGGAGTACATTCAAAGTAAAAACATCGGTCAATGTATGCAATTAATGCCAATATATATATAATAAATACGACGATCAATGTATATAATTGATGTAAAATATATATATATTTATAAAAAAATCGTAAGGGATATTTTTATAGACAAAATAATGTAGAAGAAGATATTCAAATTAAATCTAATATAAAGAATACTAAGGAATATAGTACAGTTAATATAGTACAGTTTCTAGAACATTTCTTTTACTGTATTTTAATATTTTTTTGGATAATGTCCAATCGTCTGCCGCATTAGCAAGAAAAAAAAAATTATTTTTTGTCTATTTAGTTTTTATGCACGTGACGATAAATTTATTGAAAGTACCAGAAAAAGAAGTCACGTGATCAGCATTTAATAAATTAAATTCTAAAAATTAATCTTTAAAAATTCACCAAAAATCAGGAAATGAAGGTAAAGATTCGAAAAAGATTTCATTTTAAAGGAATTTTTATGATCTTTCTCGTGATATAAATTTTATAACCCTCAAATTATTATTTTAAATGCAAACTTAAAAAAAGTAAAAAAAACAGCTTAAAAATTTAATTTAAAAAAAATCTAAGAAGAATTTTTCAAAAATCTCTCTTAGTGCACCCCTACACTATAAGAAGAATCGCCATGCAAAATTTCAGCCCTTTAGGTCCAGCGGTTTGGTCTGTGCGTTGTATGTCAGTCAGTCAGTGAATGAATGAATGAATGAATGAGTCAGTTACGGAACTGTTTTATATATATAGATTATCTGTAATTAAAATTGTGAATGGTGTGCAACAACTGCATTTTTTTCATTAAAAAGCATAATCAATTTTTCTTGAATAAAACATAAACTGATAACATGTAAATTCAGTAAAAATGAATATTACACACCAGTTTACCCCCAACACAATTGTCAGTCCTCGTACAATTATTTCAACTGGTCAGCACTTGGCTGTCAACAACTAAGTCTCTTACAAACCCCACATATAAACTATAACTAGCATACCAGCTCTGAAAAAAAGAAACTATATTTTGTATTCGTCGATCTGCGCTAATATGCTACGACTCAAGTTATGATACAGAACTTTAAAGATGAAGAAAATGATTTTTTGTAGTCGTTAAAAAGTTAAAAAGGCTTATGTAAGGCATGCAAAGAGGTTGAAAAAAATCATTCCTCTAGTGCTAAATTTTCACTACTTTAATTTTTGTCCTCGTCGCTTTGCAGCAACACACAAGGAATTCTGTTTGACAAAAAATTTGAATGTTAAAGGAATGATAAAGGATAGACATCAAAGCGCCAAATAAGTTTATGTAAGACATAAGAAAATAAATAAAGAAACGACGAGATACTCAAGGATTTTTTTTTCAGGTTAAGGGGACAAGGGACCTTCTAAGTCGAATTTTTTTAATTTTCGATTTTCAACTCTATATACAAAAAGAGAATAACTAATTTTCTTTTTTACTGCATTGAAAAACCTTAGAATTTAAAATAAGGAATTGTTTGAAAAAATAATGCCTTTTTTTCAATTTTTTTTCAAAATTGTTAACATTTTTCGAAATATTCTATACGCACCCTGTATTAATTAAAATCTTTAATTTTTTTATTATAAGTTTACAGTCTGTATATAAATATAAATGTGCTTTTAATTTTTTTAAATTTTTTTGTTACGAATCTAAAGTCTTAAATATTTTTTTTCTATTATGCCTGTTATATCTATATATATATATATATATATATATATATATATATATATACGTGTGTGTGTGTGTGTGTGTGTGTGTGTGTGTGTGTAAGTAACCCCCTTAATGGCCGTTCTTACAAAGGGGTTATGAAATTTCATGTTCTAAAGAGGGAATCGGAATAATGGGCACCGTACGCTAAAGGTTAACACAGTTCCATTATTTTTATCTGGATATGCGATTTAACAAAGTGTCTTGAAAACTGAAACTCAATACTGCCATAATAAAGTGTTATTCGACTTATTTTATAATACCGTATTTCACTCCAATCAGTTCTATTAAGATTGAAAGAGCGATTAACACCTGTATATAAAGCATTCAACCAATCTTTTCACATTTTGCTTTAATTTTTTACTCCCTAAGGGAATGAATTAATTTAGGAGAATAGCCTAAGTCCAATTGATTTCAAGGTGTAATTTATTCATTAAGAAGTGAAGATTATCCCAGAGTTTATTTAAGTATTGTATTCAATCGCTATTAACTTCAAGGAAAACCGTTTTTCCTTCTGCGGATATTGCCATCAGCACCCAAACCATTACAAGGTCTATATCTGACCGCATTACACATGATTTGCGTTTTCCTTTCGGCATTTTTACCTTCAAATTTTACCATGAATATCGCAGTCGGACTTAGAATATTAAACTTGCATCTATCAGAAAAATTCTCTATATTGCAAAGATTAAAACTATTTATTATGTATTATTTGCGATGTGCAATGCCTGAAATTTACATGCTGGGGATATAAGTAGTTTTTATTTATACTGTACCAATATATCCGGCTTGTGTGATTTAAACCATCAGCGGGCGCGCCCGTGTACAAAGTGCAACATTTTCGTAATTCATTTTGAATGGTTTGTTTTTACAAGCAAGGTTTGAATGTCATAAGCAGTTTCTATTCATAGCTACACCCTTTCTAATGCATATCTGATTTTTTGACCCGTGTATTTCTTCCCATTCATTGTTAGTCGTGGTTTAACCGTGGTAAACCATCGATTATACTGGATTGCAATACGACTCAATTATGAGTTGATGTAGTCGATCAAAGGTGCAGCTATTACACGGTATTCCGCATATCACGAAGATGAACAATCTCATTGTTTTTAGGTTTTTGGACATGATAGGAATCCATTCGCAAGTTGTCCTTAAATGCATTAAAGCAGACAGTTTTGAAATAAGGTGATTGTAACTGCATTGTTTGGCCTTTAAAGATATCTCAATATTATCATATAAACATCTTATAAACATATCTCAATATTATCAACATTTGTTAACTTCTCATAAAACATAGAATTATTATTTTCAGTTTGAAAATAAAATTTTTACAAACGGATAATCAAGGTTGAAAGAGACGTTGCATTTTGTGCAACGCGCGCCTGCTGATGTTCTAAAAATTGACGCCCCTGCTGAAGGGTTAAACGATGATCTGAGAAGTAATAACTGCATTAATTTTTGAAATCAATTCTGACATGTTTGGAGCATATGTTTCCGGATTAGTTCTCTTAAAAATTTCGAAGTTCACGAGTGTGTTTGGTTCCAAGTTTACATTTCCATCCTCATTAAAAGTTAGCATTCATCTTTACGAAACCACTTATTAGCCCATGCTTAACTTAGCTTAACTACTTACGATGTTTTTATTTAGAATTCTTTCTCTTTTGTTGAAGTAAGAAATTAATAATTACAAGAAAAAAATAATTTTTATATACCACGTTTTTAAATTTTCTGTTGAATGATATAAACTGGACAATTCTATGTATTAATAAATACTTTTTAAAAATTTTTTTGATGAATTATTCCATCAACTTGAAAGAAAATTAAGTTAATTGGAAGTTAACTTGCGTTTAACTTTTCGTTCCCGTCCCGGCCGACAGATGGCTTCACCAATCTACAAAACTAAATTAACTGAAAATAATAAAAACATGGTAAAAATCGGATTAAAGATGGCTGAAAGTATTAAAAAATGCATTGTCAACGTGTTCTGAGCTACTCTAAAAGTTTCAAATGTCTAGCTAGTCGGGAAGTTAGTTAAATATCGATTGCAAGATTTGTACTGTACAAACACACAAACCCACACACAAACAAGAAAGCAAGTTAATAAAAACATGGTAAAAATGGAATTTCCTAGTGTATTTCGGATTTACAACATTACATTTAATATGCATTCATACAAATTTTTAGATAGAGATGTGTTGTATACAAATTGCGCAACTGGTCTTTACAGATACATTTAAAAATATAGTTTAGAACTGTTTGTGAAATTTCTTGGGTTTAACTACACTGCTATTCAATATTAAAATATATGTATGGATATTACACCTTACGACTCTTATTCTATTATTAAAATAATATTTTTTTTTTGTATTAAGCATTTTAGGTGTTTTTCGGTATGATCCACGCCTTTTAATTTTAATAATTACCGTATTTTTCGGACTGTAAGACACACCATTTTACATAAAAAAATCGACTTAATTGGGGTGCGTGTTATGGTCCGATGGTAACATTAATATAAAATGAATATTTTATTATATATATATATATATATATATATATATTCGAACTTACAGCATTACATTTAATATGCATCCATACAAATTTTTAGATAGTGATGCGTTGTATACAAATTACGCAACCGGTCTTTACAGTTATATTTAAAAATCGAGTTTAGAACTGTTTGGGAGATTTCTTGGGTATTTAATATTAAAATATTTGTATAGATCTTCAATCTTCAGACTCTCGTTTTATTATTGAAATCATAATTTGCTTTTGTATTAAGCATTTTAGTAGTGTTTTGGTATAATCCGTGCCTTTTAATTTTACTAATTACCGTATTTTTCGGACAATAAAACGCACCTCTTTACATAAAAAAATGAACTTAAAATTGGGGTGTGTTTTATGGTCCGAAGATAATATTAAGGTAAAATTAATATTTTATTATATATATTTATTATAAATATTATATGTGTTTTATATATATTATATTTTTTATCTTTTTAAAGGGTGTCTAGGACACAAAATTTTTCTAATTGTCTAGAAACATTTATTGCATTAAAACATTTCTGTTCGTTTCTGCTTAAAATGACGTTTAAATCATGTTTCTATCTTGGAACAGGAGATTTTTTGTTTTTCAACTTTCTAATAGCAGCGAATCTTTGTTTAAACCTTTAAATGCGTTTTTCTGCATGATGGGTTTAATCACCATTTCTCGTCTTTAAATAGTTATAAGTTATGAACTGTTTAAGATATATGGCTAAAACTTGGAACATGTCTTTTTAAGTTATTTTACTTTAATTTCGATTAAGTAAATTTGAAAAAAAAAAATTATTTTTGAAAATCTGATTTTTTTAAAAAATAAGTTACATAATTTTTTTTTTGAAATTTTTACTCTAAAAATAATTTTTTTTTAAATTAATATTTAAAAAAATGCTAAATTAAAATTAAAACATATATATTTTTGTTTAGTTAAAGGAAAAATATATATAAAATGAACTCATATAAAAGACATTAATATAAAATGAATATTAAATTCGACAAATAATATTTTGAGTTATAACGGTTTTAAATTACACCAATTTTTAAAATATTTAAAATTTAAAAATTTTTAAAAACTTTATGAGAATTTTTATGATGTGATTTTGTTTACAAATTATCAAAAAAAATTCACAATCATCACAAAAAAATTCAAAATTTTTCCTCAATAAATATTTTTTTTAAAAATGTCCCGGAACTCCTTAAGCACGAAATTAAAAATATCTTTATATACCTAACAAAATACAATGAAATATTTTCTAAAAATCCTCCCATAAACTTGAGGCGCGTCTTATCGTTCGGTGCGTCTTATGGTTAGAAAAATACGGTAATTCTAATTATGCACGTCACCAAGTATCTATATTCTTATGACTCATCACACTTTCACAAATTATTCAGCGAATTCTTGACTCTGTTCCAACGAAACTGCTCAGTTCCCCATTCCGTTCTGTTTATTAAAGCGTAATTATGTTTAGATAAGGCACTTTTTAATTTCTCCATTGGGATAAAGTGGGTCAGACTAGTTTTCGCTGCAGATCTGTGACATCGCCTAAGAGAATTATTTTTATTGTGGGGCACACATTTGAGAGAGCCTAACAAAGCATTAATACGGTATCTTGAAAAGGGACACACCAAGAACCAGTCTATGGAAGTGTTACTCCCGACATATTTCACATTATCAAAGATCGAATGAATATCGCATTGACGTTTTTAGGGCAATTAATAAACAGATATGAAGCAATGAATATAAAATATGACAATGAATAATAAAAAAAAACGTACATAAAAAATTTGTTCATATTTATAATTTTTTATTATTTTTAGCTGTCTAATTAGCTGATTTTGTTCTGAAGATAATAATATGATGTTAATATAATATTGAGAGTAAATTTTAGTGAATTAGAAATTATATACATATGTAAAGATCTAATCCTCAGATTAGTCACTATATTTATTGACGATGCAAGAAACATAAAAGACATTAAACAGAGCAACGGTAAATCTAGGGCACTCTGTAAAAACCATTGCAATTTTAATGGGGTTTTAACTCAGAACCGTTAGTCCTGACTCATCAACATGGATAGTTACAAAGGAAGGTAAATTAGTCACTGGATTTATTGACGATGTAAGAAACATAAAGTACATTAAACACAGTAACGGTAAATCTAGGGTACTCTGTAAAAACCATTGCAATTTAATTGGTGTTTTAGCTTAGAAACGTTAGTCCTGACTCACGAACAAGGATAGTTTACAAAGGAAGGTAAATTTTCAATAAATGCTGATTAACAGTACATATATAGCACCGAAACTACAGAAAACACGTAAGGGAGGAGAAACTCTTACATCCAAAAAGCTGAAAAGTAATATCTAATTTTTAATTTCTGAGGCAGAGGAAGTTTTTTCTAATCAGAAGCTGAGCAAGTGAACATATGTACCGTAAGCAAAAGCAGGCATAAAAGAACCAAAGTGTTTCCATATCGTAGCAGAGAAACTGTGATGGCTGGAATTGGCAACAAGAGAAACAGAAAAGAGTAAATACCGTGGAGTGTTAAAAACACAAGATGCATAGAAAAAGCTAACAAAAAAACTACTTAAAAACTAGAGGAGAAGAAAACAATTCAGATACAGCTCGGAGGGCTATTATGTGCTAATTTTCTTTTTCTACGTATGTGCAGTGACTGACAGGGAAATTGCGGCTCCTCTATCTCTTTAAGGATGGGGAAAGAGAGAAACTCGGCCAGCGAGTCGGGTTATGACTTAGTAACCCGCTTGTTTGGTCAACAGGATGTAATGGATTAATGTCTTAAGCAGAGAAAACGTCCCAACTCCATTTCAATAATTAACCATAAATGCAATTTATATATAATATTTTTTAGACTATTGGTATGTTGGCAGGCCGAGTAATTTTAATACACGAGCCCCCATTTTTTGAAAATAGCTTCAGTCGCTTTTATGTGACCCTAAAATTGAATTTTTTTTGAAAAAAAATGGTTAAATTTGTTTTTTCCTTAACATATATTAAAATAAATATATATTTCATGAACGGCGGTTTCTTACATGCGATTTTTACAATATCGTTTATATTTTTGTTATACCTAAATGATTAAAGATGCATTCCTATGCGTAATTTTTAATTTTTTTCTAACATCATATATTATTTTGCGGTCAATTATCGATACTTTCGATGAACGGGCATCAAAATTATAATCTACGATGACCGGCCCTTGAACCCTTTCCTTCAATTATCAAGGTTGTATTCTGCTAACTGTGCTATTCCGATGTCGCCAGGAACGAGAAATTTACAAGTTCTGTTCGTATTTTCTCCCTTTCTCTTTTGAATCCTACGACAAGAAATGATCGTTAATACAAATGATTTTCTATTTATTTTACTTTAAGTTTCTAGATTTGGTTTCTACATGAACAATTATGAAACGTTTCCTGATGGTCCATTATCGTTTTTTTTTAACGATCGAACTCTTTAACGACCGTATACCAAGAAAGCATCTCAACCCGGTTTACAAACCTCGATGAAAGTTATTCACTAGATAAATAATTCCGGCTTCAGGATAAACTTACAATTTTCGAATTTTCTGTCATATAAATTTCTCCTTTTTCTTTTCGAGGCCATCCCCACAGGATGTTAGCTAACGCTAATATTCCATCCAAACATCAATTTCTTTTTTGATTAGGCAGAATATGATTTCGTTATAAATATTTGTCCTTTGTTACTTTAAGATTCAACAACTGAATATTCTAACGTCCCTCTAACATACTAATTCCTAACTAGTGTGCCACGGCTCTTTAGGTTGCCGTTAGATCGGCCATGGGTGGCACGATATTTTTTTTTTGGCGGGGGGAGGGATAAACAAAAAACAAATTCAGGTAGTCTCTTCTAAAGAAACTACTGCAGTTATTAACGTAGGATTACTTATCGTTGCTTACCTCTTTTGTATGTATATATATATATATATATATGTCAAAATTTTCACGCATCTTGGTACTTTTCTGTTTAACTTGTCCAAGAGATATTCTGGCTTTGGCGCGCTGCCAAAATTATAACTCGTGACTACGGATAGACGGACCGTTTTAGCGTCTGAAATTTTCCTTTCTGCAGAACTTTTATGGAGGAATGTAATCCTACGTTAAAATATTAGTAGAGCCCAATAAAATTAAATATTAAATTTAATTAATCATTCAGATTGCGATACAAATAGATTCACTCGTGACTGAAGTTGAATTAGCTACCCTCACGTCCACAACTGTTAGCTCGATATCACACATTTGTTCTCTAGGCATTCATCGCAAGTCGAATATTAATAAAACTAAACTATTTTTACCGATTTCCATTGTGGTACTCTAATGTAATACTATACTCAATCCTATGACTATTTTTGAAACTGTACTAATATATCCTATTTTGGTGTTTATTACTTATATCTTTCAATAAATGATTAAAATCAGCAGTGGAGTAAGTATTTGTTTAAACTTAAATTAACGTGTTCTTCAAATATATACAACTTTAATTTAGTATTTAAAAAATTGAAAAACTAAAACTAATCAGATAAGATAAGATATATGGGGCAAAAATGCCCCATATATCTTATCTTATTCCCAAGGGTGAAATAGTACTAGGATTCGATTATGAGTAAATATAACCAGAGTGTTTCCATTTTGTAGCAGAGAAACTGTAAAGGCTGGAATCGGCAACAAAAAAACAGAAAAGAGTAAAAACCACGGAGTGTTAAAAACACAAAAAGCATAGAGAAAGCTAAAAAATAAACTACTTAAAAATTGGAGGGGAAGAAAGCAATTAAAAGAAATTTCGAGGAAAATATCCATTTAAGTCAATAATCTCGGCGGCTTGGAGAACTTTCACTTTTTGAATAATACTTCGTGTATATTCACCTTTTTTATCTTTTTGAGGCTAACCTCGCAGAATGTTGGCTAACAAGAAATATTTTTTAAATTTAATAATTTCTCTTTCGACAGTGCTCGAGTTTTTTCGCTATCAGTATTTGTTCGATGCCCTCAAAATGATTCAATGATTAGTCATTTTAACGATCGTCAGTGCTGGAATTTGATTCCGGGTTTCCGAACCTCGAAATCAGTATTCTGCTAAATGAACTTTTCAGACATCTACACGAAAGTTCAATTTCGGAATTCGTGCTTAATTTCCAATTCTCTTTTTGAGGCCAACAAAAGAGGATGTTGTCCAATGAAAATGCATTACCCATTCATTTATTTTTCTTCCGATTGTGCTGTATCTGTTTTAAGCACGATGACTTGTTCTTCATTTCTTCATCGTTCAACGATCGGGTTGCATAATGACTATTTAACAGGTCTGAGAATCGTTTCCGGGATTTTAGACCTGGAGTCATGTACTCTGTTATCTGAGTAATGCCAAGGTTGTAAGGAACTTTCATTTCTCTCCCTTTCTTCCTCTCAAATTTGTTCAGCCACGATTGAATTCACTTTCAAATTCGGAGAATTTAGTATTGGACAAGCCACCAGAATTCTGGTAATGGGAATAGATTTCAATCGCAATTTGGTCCTGAAAAGGATCTCTTTTTTAATGTGTGTGTGTGTGTTATTGTCACATCTTGACTGCCTGATGAAAGCTGTTACTGATTTAGCGTTACCCAGGAAGCACACGTGTTGTTGTTGTTGCTTACGCCTTCTATCCGGAATGAATTCCTGACCATGTCCATAAATCCTTGCAGGCTGAGGGGGGCGGCTCGAGTTTTATAATGGCCCCACAAGGGTAGGAGTCCGACTTAGCCAAGTGACACCTCAATTTTGATCAAACACCCCCCGGTGGTGACGTCTAAAGGGATCTTATCTTTCCCACCTACTGACCTCAAAGATTGACTTTCCAGTCTACGGATTAAATGTGCCCATATCAGGCCTAGACACGAAGGTATTTAATGGCGTTTTCCATGATTCGATCCGAGCAACCTCTACTGAAAGCTAACTACTGTTAACCCAGGACACAGTTTTAATGAAGGACCACATGCAGTTTTAATGAATGCTACGGACGCGAGTGACTCTGCTTCCCAAAAGTGCTGTATTGCTCCATCTGTAAGGACCTCTTAAGATACATCGGTGTTACACATTTTAGAATTATCTTATCTCATGACTTTATACTTGGACACATGCATCGCATCGACATTGTATCTTCCCGTGACTGCCTCCTTTGTTCAGCTGTGGAACGTGTGATATTAACCATCTTTTACCATGTACTTATCACCAATACAAGCACTTTTCAGTCGCAAATTTTTATAATATAGCTCAATACTATTAGGCTGCCCGTAGGGGATTATGCTCATAAGACTTTCCCCCGATATAGGAAAAAAAATTAAAATTCGTGTTTGTATCGCTAAAATTTCACAAAATTTTAATAAATATTGAAGAAACAAAATAGAGATTTACTAGACACTTGAAGGGAATTTTGTTGTAAAGTACGATACAGCTCATTAAGGTACGAATAAAAAACTTGATAAAATAGGATGAATATATTAAATGAAGTCTGCGTACAAAACGGTTCGTTTGTACGCAGTCTGAAGTCTGCGTCTCAAACGGTTCGTTTGAGTTCAGTGCACTAGTGTTTTAGAGATTCACATCTCACAGGTTTGTAGAACACTGTAGTAATCTGAAGATTAAGATTTATCGTAAATATGAACCAAATATCAGACCTTTCACCCGCAGATATTTTTTATACGTTGGATTTTCATCTAAGATTTTATCTCGGGAGAAAGGCTCATCTAAAAATAGTGGCTGTTTCATTTAGACACGTGTCTTTTTTTCTTTCTACCATGCGTTATAGATTCAGCTTTACAATAACTTTCTATTTTACCTTGCCTACATCAGGTGACAGGTCAGAGCAAAGTTAGCACATGAAAGAAAAACTATCTTTAAACAAAAACCGAGTAAGATAACTTTTTGAAGCGTAAATACGTCTTAACAGAACTAATCTTTCTACCAGCATTTTGAAGGCAGTGTTACGAATTCAAAGCTGATAAATACAGCATATGATAAATAATTTTTTCCCAAATCTGTCGTAACTACAAAAACTCAGAAATGTTATTTTAGTTATCTATCTATCTATAAAGATGCCTGGTTTCTAAGTTTTCATCGAAGTTAAAGGAACTGTAGTTTATCACACGTATTTTTAATGTCATCTTATGCTACAAATGAATCATAGTCATACCTGGAGTTGAAGGTAGCAGTCGGTGAAGGTAGGCCTGTGGTAAATAATTGCAATTAAAATACACCTAAGAGTTTATTTCCGAATGTTAAACTACCTCACTTCAATCCGTGCTAATTATCTGCCAAGCCATCATCTCAATCCTCGCAATGCGTGACCAGCCACGGTCAAAATCAATCCCTCTCTAATTTAAAAACATTGTTTCAAACTTTCTTATGCCATTGAGCATGTGCTCATGACGTCTGCGCCGAAGATGAGGTAGGGGCGGGACTAAATTTGATACTATATTTAGATTCTCCCTATGGTTCTTCCAACCTCGTGAATTAAGTTCAATTCTAAAAGCGGGGATTCCCCTCCCTCAGTGCATCTCGCAATACGACAAATAGTGATATTTAACGTTATAAAGTAGATTATTCTGAAGCCCCCCGCCCCCTGTAAATTGTTTGATTATTATTCTTTGATTAATTCTTGACATAT
The DNA here is from genome assembly GCA_907164885.2 of Dolomedes plantarius. Lineage (NCBI taxonomy): Eukaryota > Metazoa > Arthropoda > Arachnida > Araneae > Dolomedidae > Dolomedes > Dolomedes plantarius. Next base: position 75,231,643 of record OU015503.1, read on the forward strand.
ATATATATATATATATGTGTGTGTGTGTGTATATATGATTAGGACATATGCATTTATCTTGAGTATTTTTTCTATTAAGTTTTATAAAAAATCTGCCTTGCCGAAGTGGATTTCAGCTCTTTTTTCTGTTTGCGGAGGAATAAATTCTTCAATCGGTATCACGTTTAAAAATACATTAGACACAACATACAATAACTGTTAAAACTAAACTAATGGATTAATGATAAATATTGAGTTCCACTGTCTGAGCTAAAAAGTGAAATCGTAAATTTCATTAGAGATTATATTTACTACTATAGCGTTCGTGGAAGGAAACGTTGATTTTTCGTAAAAGCTACAAATAAGTACTTGCAGTCCCCTAATTCTATGAAAAGAAACATAAAACATTTGTTAAGTGAAGGATTTTATTTCGTAAGAAGGCTTGTAAAATCCCAGACGATATAACACAAAGAAAATATCTTTTTCTTATTAATTTTAATATCAATTACTTCTAGAAATTTTTAGAGGATGTTATAAAGAAAAAAATATTTATTGAACCTAACTTGAAATGCTATGAAAAAAAAAGTATAATCTAAAATAACAAATTATAGTTTACTATTACTTGAGCAGATGAACGTAAATAAATTAACAAAGAAATGTGGAAATACATTCGAAAAATATTTCCTTTCAGAGAAAGTATCATTAAATATCCAAACTTTAAAGACATTTATCAGAATACCTTTTAAATTGGAATCTTTAATTTTTAGAGGATGTTATAAAGAAATAAATATTTATTGAACCTAACTTGAAATGCTATGAAAAAAAAGTATAATCTAAAATAACAAATTATAGTTTACTATTACTTGAGCAGATGAACGTAAATAAATTAACAAAGAAATGTGGAAATACATTCGAAAAATATTTCCTTTCAGAGAAAGTATCATTAAATATCCAAACTTTAAAGACATTTATCAGAATACCTTTTAAATTGGAATCTTTATCCTACGCATTAATTTTATAAACTAATTCATTTCCTTAGAATGTATTTTGAAATTGAATTTGCTGAATTTCTCAATAAATATATTCCTTAAATTTTAATATATAACTTTCAAAATATAACTATACTACATTAAAATTAATATATAACTTGGTAATTTTTTGACTTAAAATTAGTGTATAACAGTATTAATACATAAGAAATCATCAAATTCGATTGTAGAAAATATTTTGCCCAAATAGAAATGTCAATGCAGTAAGGTAATACGCAATTATTTTCGGTTGCTGGCTACTGTTTCTAAAGCACTTGTAGAGTATAGCTCACTTCTACCCAGACTTGGGTGTATATAATTTGAAGTGGCACTCTAAATGAATTTGATACAAACACATTTTATGCGTGAAACAATGTTTATTGAATTCGTTGCACATACAGAATTTGCTTTTACAGCAATAAGCATATGTACTACTTGTACAGAATATATATTAACATGCAATAGAAATATACTACGCAAATACTCACAAACCAGCAGAGAGTCAAACCAGCAGTTCTGCTACGTAAATTTTGGGCCCCATAAACACTAGCGCAGGATAGCACCTGGAGCTGCTTACATCGTAGCTCCCTCAACTCGCTTATCTATCAACTTTAACAACCTTTTTTCAACCTTAACAAAACCTTCCTCTCTTTAATCAAGCTGCATAGTATTTATACCAAGCGCGTATGCCGAAATTAGCATATCTCAAGCAGCTTCTTTAATTCATTCACTCAAAAGTTCGATTCTTGTGAATCGAATCTTATGTATACCTTACACACTGAAACAGTGTAATATTCAGATATGAATTTTTGGCTAATACAAGACCATGTTCACGGAGGTGTTGTCATATGCTTATGGCTTCTGTGTACTAACCCCACTGGATTCGCTCACCTCGATGTTAACCTATGGAGAAAATTTGTCTACTATTGACAGCTCCGTAAATGCTGATAATCCAATAAAAATGGTATTTTCAGATAGCTTGAACTTATCTGCACCTTGCAATAGGATTCATGTAAAAAAATTTTTGACCAAAGGAATTTAGAAGCTTTTAAAACACACTAGACCAGATGTTTTCCCCCGAGTAATTTAAACTTTAAAATAATATTTACATTTAAAAAAAAGAAAATGCCCCAAGTTGTAAAATTTCTTTCTCTATTACGGAGTACAATTAAAAAAAATCTTTCAATCCAAGTCGGCAATCCTTGGACAAATTTTCTCCATAAGATAACATTGAAGTGAGCGAATCCAATAAGGTTAGTACACCGCGGCCTTAACGTCTAAGCGCTGATCATAATTTCAAGGCATTTGCCTTGATACTATGTTTTTCAAATTCGATAATTGTTCAGAGAATGGTTGGAAAAACTTTTAATTTGCTGAATAATTTACCTGATAGAAGTGTTTAATTTAGCAAAACTTTAGATTTTAAATATCTTTGTGCGTGCAACCGTGCTTTAAAATAAGCAAGAGACAAAAGTTTTCCTTTAAAATTGCCAAGGCAGAATAATATGTCGTCATATTACGTCTCTTGGACATGATATACTGAGAACTCGAACTGCCAAACCCTTTGCTAATGTTGATAAAGTTTCGCTGAAGGCATAATCATTGGGAATAAATATTCAGTATGCTATTGTTGATATGAGAATATGTTTATGTTATTTATACTTTACTTATAATTGCAGATAATATTTCACCAAAGCAACGAAACCCTCAAAAAGTATTTTCCAGAATCACTGTTACCTGTCGATTTTGGGGGAAAGATGACTGATGCCGACAACACTAAGTGGCTGACGACAGCTCTAGAACAAGAAAATTTGGATAAACTAGCAAACTGAGAGTGCTGGATCACTCCAGTATACACAGAACCAACCGTTCAACTGTACATCTGTGAATTTTTGTGTTTTTCTTTTACCAATATATGAACCCATAATTATATTACGTGTAATATTAAATGCTCTGCGTTTAAATCCAAATTCCCCAGTGTTGGGGAAAATTTAAATTTTGAATTCTTGTGTCATACAATACTAATCATATGCTGTACAAATATGCTTTTTTGCCTTATATTTTATAAGTTGAGCAAGTTGTATAGTTAATGAGTACTTGCTCAAGCTTGAAACAATATTTTATGTATTTGAGTTTGTATTAAGGAATTGTTAAATTTTTTTTGCTCTGGAACGTTAAATTCTGATCTCAGTTTAACCCGTTATCTAAACCCCTAGTCCTCATGTAAAACTGTCCTACATTTATGTGTTTTGATACAGGGTAATTTTTACGCTAAATACGTTGTAATGTCTATCATAGGTCGACGATACTAATCAAGCACAAAAAGTATAAAACACGTGCATAAATATGTGAATAAAACAATAGTGATGTTTTTTACTCACTATGAAGTTTATAACATTTATCTTTTTTCCCGTTTGATTAAACACAACATATAATGATACTTACTGCAGGAATACTGAATACAAAATACTCCAAAGACACTGTTCAAATCTGTGTTACAGAGATATGTTAAACAATCATAAAAGTAAGATTCATGCAAGAATAAATAAATAGTTTTATAGATTTTCATTTTTAATATCTTCTCCTCCAATGAATAATTGTTTTCATCTAAAATGATGTGAATGCTTGAAGAATTTCTTATTTTGTGCTTTCAGAGTGCACTAATTTTTCTTTAATATGTAAAAAAAAAATAGATGAAAGCAAGTATTATTTAGGAAGGAGAAGAAAATAAACAAGAATGTAGGAAGGGAGCAGCTATTAAAATAAATTATTTATTCATCCAGGAATTTTTCGCTTTTACTTGCCATTGTTTTGTCTAACTTTGACAGACTTTCGCTTAGTGAAATACGTATTTTTTAATGTTACAATTTACCTTTTTTCATCTAATATGCGCAGCATATTAGATGAAAAAAAGACAATGCTTAAAACGTTCAGGAAGTAGGAAATAATAGTTATATAGTACAAAGAGAACGTTATCTCACCAGGAATTTGAATTAGATATTGATTGCACTTAGAAATTATTAAATTAAAGAAAATGCTTTTTCTTGTTTAAAATATGAAGATTAACTAATAATCTTAAATAATAATTTTACATTCCCTCACATATATATGTGGAAGCAACTTTTGATGAACTTTTTAAACCTAAGCTTGTGTTTATGCGTCTTTTAGCAAGTAAAAAATGTCAAAACCGTGTTTTTAGTCCTTGGGAGAAGTTATCAGAATGATGTAATGTTTGAAATGCGATTTCCAATTGTTAAATTGAAAGCCGCATTACATTTGGGGGGGGTTATTGAGCAAATAATTTTACATTCATTTATTAATATAAATTTGCTGTTTTGTGTTAATTGTAATAAAATGTTTTTGTAAATATGTGAAATGTTTTAAGTATCAAGAAAGTGCTTTGAGTACATGAATATTACGAGCAACTGAAACTGATTTAAAAGTATTTATTTCGAGTAAATGTGCATTATTTAGAAAAATATTACTAAAATTTTCTTTCTTATTTTTCGTACATATGTTATTTTTTTATAAATGGTGTTTTTTGTCATTTGAGATAGCTTTATGATATTTGTTACCTTTTAAAAAATCTGAGTATTTTCATTCCTTTGTAAATAAAAGTAAGTACTTATGGGTTATTGAAAAAACAGCTCATCAGTTTCATGCATCTGGCATCAAAATCGTAAGATATATTACATTCTTCATTTACACACGCAGAGTAATTAGAGATTCCAAAAATTAATGCTCTTAAATTGGAATAAGTATGATTTTTCTACATACTTTCCCATTGATATCATAAACAATTTTTTAACTAGTTAGGGAAATAGGAAAATACTGCGAATTAGTTGAAAACAGCCTAGAATTAAAAAAGACTGTTTGAAAACTTGATGAACATAACCTAAATTTATCAACATTAAAATCACATTTGAGATTTACATTTATTTTTTTGAGCAACTTGAGTTACATTAGTATTGGTAATTTCATCCCAAAAAAATATTAAAATGGTAGTTTAATCAGCAGCAACAAAAGACTAGAAAAAGACTAAAATATAATTTTTTCCCATGCTCATATCACTATTTAAATATACATAAGATTTTTTCAATAATTTAATTTTTTTCGATAATTGCCATTTCCTATGTATTATAATTAACGTTTTAAAGAATTTCGAGCTTCATACTTTTTATACTCCCTATTTAGCTACAAACTAGTCGAACCAATTTCAAGTTACTTGAGAGAGTTCCTCCTATATATGTTTAGAGTGTCATAATAAATACTGCTTGCCATACGTCAATTTGTGATCACTATCATTTGGTGCCAAATGTATTTTACTTAATTTTGACAACATTTAATGAAGAAGAACCCATTGGTACTTGAACTATATCGAAAATTTATCTTTTCAAAATGAATTGAAAGACTTTTATGAGTGGCATGTGTCAGTTTTTTTTTAAGTCCGTACAGTATGACTTTAATCCATATCAAAATGTTGTACTGAATACATTTTTTTATTGTAATTTTGTTTTATTATTTTTAAACTATTACGAAACATTTCTTCAATTATTTTATAAACATGTTATTGTGAAGTTTTTAAGGCTTTTATAAAGTTTTGAGGTATAACATACTTCTACAAGATTTACAGGATAATATTTTATTTCTTTAAATAAAACTTAATAGTGTATGTTTTTCTTAATTTCTTTTCAAAACCTTCGCGGCATTGATTTTTATTTCTTTTTATTTCTATTATTTTCAGTTTTTCTATAAAGCGTGTGTGTCAAAATTATTCTTAAGCCATGTATTTCAAGAAATAAATGGCACTTTCATAATTTGTTTGTATCATTATTCTTATGAGTGATTTTTATTATTTTTTATTGGTGTATCTACCTGAACAATAAAAAATCTGATATTGTATTGACTAAAGCTGTCTTTTTATGTGCAAATTAAAATACTTTTATCCTGAAATGAGACTTCACTATTTTGTCTCTTAGTCACAAACCCTGTATCTGTAATAATAAAAAAATCTCTTTTGTGCTTTATTTTATATCATAGATTTCAATAACGTGGGGTGTTTTTAGATTTTTATCTAGAAGAAACCATTATATATAAAAAGATGAAAAAGTGTACTGCTGATTGTTAGAGCCGCATTTTTGTAAAAAAAAATTTAAAAACAAACAAACACTTTTTAGAAATTGTTGAACATAGAATGTATAGTATTGATTGTAAGTAACTGTTTGCCTTAACAACACAAGAACTTGAGTTTAGCTACTAGGAATGAATCACCATTAATTCACAGATTTACACTAATTTGACTCAAGAACAAAAAAATATTAAGAATCATTTCTAAGTTCAATGCTTGGAATGAATATTAATGAAAGTGGAGTTTTGCACTTAGTTGATTAATGAACAAATATTTAATATTTTCTAAGTTATTAAGACTCATTCTTACATTCAACAACTAGCAATGAATCAACACTAAATTATTTGCCCATTATGTTTCAATTAGTACACGAGCTCTTAAACTTTTATATAAAGTTTTGATATTGATGTTTCGAAGTTTCAATGTCTTATGTGTAAACGTTAATATAATATGCAAGTTTAAACAACTATTTATCTTTCGTTTGAAATGGTTATTTAAAAAGTTTCGTAACTGTTATTTTTCACATCATTGGCATCAGAAAATAAACTGCTTTTTACATAGGTACAAACATGAAGCTATAAGAAGGAGGAAAGACTCCATGTTCAAAAAATTGTCTCACATTTGGTCAGTGCCACTAGATGGCGCTCACATCCCCTTTTGACCAGCTTTGAAACAGAATCTATACTATTTATATGGGTATATCATATTTTTCAAGTGAAAATAAGTTACTTTTATGAGTGCGTATTTAATATAAATTCATCTATTGAACTTAAATTTTGTTAATTTTCATTTAAATTGTCTATTTGAATTTCTTTCCTTAGTGTAAATGAGTAAATAATGATACACTGTTTTCTAGAGCTAATTAGTTATACCTTCATGTAAAAGCACTCAGCTACTGAGTACATGCATAATATCCAAACATGAGATAACAAACATCTGACACATGAAGTGTCATACTTCATTATATACACTTTTTCAGAATAAATGAGTTCACAAGTTTGGAACTAATGAATATTTAGGGAAATGAAATTAAAGAAAGAATATGTGAACGAAATATTTTAGGGAAAAAATTATGAGAAATACTACTATTTAACCTAAGCACATACACATAGTAATATTAGAATGATATCTGTAAATAAAAATAAGTATGAATCATACATAACAGCTTTTAAAAAGAAAAGCCATATATTCTATCAAAAATCATCGAAAAAAATTCGAATCATGATTTATTAAATAGAAAGTCAATTCAGTATTTAATGACTGAATACTTTGAATTATATTCATTTAAAAAAATCACATGAATATCTCAGATTACACTTTTTAAAAGTGGAGGTGTTACTTACAAGTCAGTAAATTACTGATTATAAAATGTTTCAGGAATTAAAAAGAAAAATCAAAAACCAGATAGAATTGACAAAGACAAATTAGCTATATTTTTGCATTTTCAAAAAGTATGCTTTAGATTGTTTTCATGGTATAAATATATAAAAATATTTTTGTTTTATTTTTTTAAAAATATATACACAACAGATTTTACTTAAGTATTAATACTGACAACATTGCTTATCATTAATCAAAACTTATTTTTCTCATTTGGCCAGATATGGGCACCGTAGCCCGGAAAGTCCGTCTATGAGGTCAGAGAGGGTGGTAGAGGGTACGTTCTCCCCAGATGTCACCCCTGGAGATACTCTATCAAAATTGATGTGGTACCTGGTTAAGTTGGACTCGGACCATTGTGGTGCCATTATAAAAATGCAGCCTCATCACTCTGCCCGATAGCCTATACGAGTCAATACTTATATCGGAGCCCCGATAGTCAATACTTAGGCCGGTCACGTAGTACAGTGGTTAGAGTTTCGAGTCGCCACGTTATGGGCTTAAATTTGGGTTCAAAGCCCGAATGAGGATTGCTCTTTTCTGTCTCGTCCCCCTCATAGGGAGCAATGTTGTTTATCCTATATGGGGCTCCCTCAGAAAGTAACCAGCAAAACTTCCCGGATCTTCATGGGACAACATCAATGAGTACCTACCGTCAGGGGCAAGTGCTTGCCGCATTGAAAAAATGAATATATTCGATATTAAGGTTTCAGCATATTCACCTAGTACCGGGTGCGCAAAAAGTCCGTACAAACTTTAAAAATTCCTAAAAACCGGAAAAATAACCAAAATAAAAAAAAAAAGTTTGCAGGGTTAGCATCACTAGGTCACGGGATGTTTTTTTAAGACAGGAAAATTAAATAACTCAAAAAAAGACCTACAGATGGAGCTGGTACGAGCGAATTCTGTGGAAATATGCAAATGAGACGGTTATAAAAACGTGCTCTCCTAATCCACAACCAGTTCACAGTTGTTCAGCGATCCTCCGAGTGGTGTCATGTATACATCCGGACCTGCTGCACTTTGCCGTTGCTGGATTTGTGACTAGCCTGCAATACCTTATCTCCTGTGGTAAGGGTAATGTGGAACACCTACTGCTGTAATAAACGATTTAGAAGCATTCTTTTCGTTATTTGAGTATATTTTCTTTGATTTGTGTCATTCAACGCCACCTGTCGGCTGTTTTTTGAGTTATTTTTTTCCTCTCTCAAAAAAAAAAAAATCCCGTGACCTAGCGTTGACCCTGCAATTTTTTTTTTGGTTATTTTTCCGGTCTTTATGAATTTTTAAAGTTTATACGGACTTTTTGCCCACCCTGTATATGAAGTTTTCACTGTAAAAAAATTATTAGCAGATTTTTGACTAATAGTTAGTATTTTTGACTAATAGTTAGCAGAAAAAAATTAATTTGAAGTAGACAAGCAACTGGAAACATATTTATTTTGTGGACGATTAAAAAAAAATGATGGCTTGAACTCAGACGTGCGTCTTAATTTTACATTATCACAAAATATGTTGAATGGATTTCAATAACAAAAAATATTTCATAAATATAAAGCATTGAAATAATAAAAATACACTATTAATAAATTCTTCTAAAATAAAAATTATATGCTTGATATAAAATTTACTTTCAGGCAACTTGTTCCATTAAACTATGAAAGGTATTGTTATTGTTATTGAAGGTAAATTTTTTATTGACAATATGAAATACATCAAAATTTAATACTTTATTGTATATGTAAGCATCGCACATCTTTTTTTGACTAAGCGATTTCCCTTAGAGCAATAATTTCAATAATTATTTATATTTGTTTACATAGTATAAGGCTTTATGAACACCTTTTTTCTGTTGGGATATAGCGAATGATTAATATATTAAACATACAACTTTAAGGCAGAATTTTAGCTGTTTTAACTTTATGTTGGCTTAATACACAGCAGCTTTATTTTTCTCTCACTATTATACAGCAAATATTCACAACAAATGATAATAATGTTCTTATCTTAGGAGCATTAAATAAACTAGGATTTTTCTTCCCTGATACTTTATTTCGTTTAGTGGCTGATGCATAACCACTAGTACAACCAGGTGAAAAACAAACAAACATATGTGCATTGAGTAAATTTTAAAATTTGTTAAACAATTTTGAAAAACACGTATCCACAGATTTCATTAAAAAAACCACGTTGCAGTGACATATAATGCAATCTCCCGGCGAGCTGCCATAATCGGTCCATTTGTTTAGGACACTGTCCATTAAAGCTTAAGCTCCTTATAGTTCCATGGTATACAATTAATCACTATTTCTCATTATTATAAGCCTATGTTAACCAAAATTTATCGTTTATCCCTATCAGGGGCAATAAAATCCCCCGTTTTCACGTTGAAGATTTTTCCTCCGATTTTTTTAACCTAAGAAATCTTGAAAATTTGTCCAATTAAAGGTTGAAAAGTGTTTTTGCTTCTTTAATTTGATAACAGATGGCAGCACTAGCCATTTTCTGCTCAGTTATCTGGAATACACTGTATACAAGTGAAAGAAAAATGGGACGCGTTGCACTGTGCAAACGGCGCATCTCAAAGGGTTATGGTATTTATGTATAGTTACATGTGTTTATTTTCCGTTATCATGAACGTATTTATGTTTATAATTATCAAACAAACATGTATACGGCATCAAAAAGCAGGTATAGCTTCTCCCAGATTACTGTTAAATAGTCATATAATAAGTCCGCAGTAATCGTCCATTAGCATCTAGGGAGTCAGAGCATTGTGGATTGTGCCCAGGAGTGTGACGTGAGTACTGTTTACTTTTAATTAGAAATTTCATTGACTTCATATGATATAAAACTATTTTAAATTGGAAGATTTTTGTTTTGCGATACTATTAATGGAAACTTTTTAGTGAGAAACAAGATAATAGATAGTTTGATTTTAATCGAGTAATATCTTTGAGAAAAACTTCAAAGAAAATCGATATTCAATAGTAAAAAATAAAACTTTTGAACCACGGTAACAATACAGAGGTTAAAAGGAGCGTCGTTTATAGTTTTGTGGTGTGGGGTGGGGGATAATAAATTTGAATAACGTCCAAATGAAATGTATGTTCGACGTATAAAAATCATTTAAGAATGATTTATACGTAAAAGCACTAAAAACATACAAAAGAGAGCTGCCTTTCATTGATTAAAGTACATTCAATTTTAATTAAAGCTTATTTATTCCTAACATTTTTAATATTTTGTCTTAAAATGGACTAATTAATTCTGCTATAAAACTGTAAAAAAATATTTATATTTTTATCTTCATACAATTAAATTTAATAGTTTATGTCAAATAACATCTTAAAACATAAACGAAAAAAAATTATTTTATGTAAGCATTATATTTTCGAAAAGTACTGACAATCTAGTTTCTTTCCACTAGGTTTTGAAAATAACATCACTCAGAAGGCGGCCTTTATTCACGATGCACAGCCAAAGCTGTTCTCTAAAGTTTACCACCACTCAGTAATTCTTTCAGCTTCTGGATTAAGAAAGGCGGGCAATGATTCCCAGTGGACCTGATGGGAACTGTTTGTGAGCAGAATGTAATTTAAGGTGATTGCCTAAGTTGAAAATGTCATTTTTTTTACTATTTTGGTCAATTTTATTTTTTTTTTGAAGAATCGTGTAATTCAATCTTTCCTCTCTCCAAAACCGTTCTGATTTTCATCCTACATCAATTAGAAGCATAGTTATAGCTATTTTAAAAAACATCATCTGCTGCGAAATTGAAGTGACAAACTGCTTTAAATGCCCTTTTTTCAGAAATATGTTTTTTAGCACAAATCTCTACCGTTATCATGATATTTCACATAATAATGCATATAATTTAATAAAATTTTTAGGAAATGTTTTAGATGCTATTGTTAAGGAAATGACGCAGAGTAATGGATGTATAATGAATAGTTTTTTCTTTGGAGCTGTTTTTATAAGGAAAGGAATGACGATTCGGGGAAAATTTTCATATTGCAACATAAAATTGCCTGTATTAATTTTGTATTTTAAAATATCTCTTAGATTGTGGGTCATTTTGGAGATAAATGTGTAAGGTATACACAAGATTCGATTCACAAGAATCGAACTTTTGAGTGAATTAAAGAAGCTGCTTTAGATATGCTAATTTCGGCATACGCGCTTAGTATAAATACCACGCAGCGTCATTAAGAAAAAGGGGAGGTTGTTAAGGTTGAAAAGGTGTTATCCTGCGCTAGTGCTTAGCGGGCCAGAAGTTTACATGGCAGTACTGCTGGTTTGACTTACTGTTCGTGAGTATAAAAATATATTGTTCTTGAAAGCTGTGTTTATACATTCCGTACAAGTAGTACGCATGCTTATTGCTGTAAAGCCAATTATATGTGCAACGAATTCAATAAACATTGTTTCATGTATAAACTGTGTGTGGTTCAAATTCAAATAGAGAGCCACTTCAAATTATATACACCCAGGTCTGGGTAGAAGTGAGCATAGATTCTCTATACTGGCGCCCGAAAATATATATACCCTGGTAGTTAGCGTTAAATTTATAACGAACAACATAATTGAAATTAAAAACTGTGTACTGTGTACTTATATTGATAAAATTGTTGCAAGTACTTATATACTATTTAAAAATGAGTGTTGTAGAACAAAATCCTGCTGGAAATTTTCCTCGGGTAATTATGGTTCAGCATTTTGCGCCATTCGAAGCCACCTTCAATGGCAGCCCCTCAAGCCAATTCCTAAAGAAAATTGAGCATTACTTTCAGCAACAATGCACCCCAGAGGGGGATAAACTTAAAAATGCTCTAGCCGCTTTAAGAGGTAGTGCATATCAGTGGTACACGTGTATGAAAAGCAGTAATCTGATTTTTGACTATTCGTCATTCAAGCAACAGTTTCTTAGCGTTTTTCCAAAGACCTTTAATCAAAGTGAAATTGAAAAGGAAATTTATTCGCTAAGGCAACGTGAAGGTCAGTCTGCGTTAGATTTTGCTACAGAAAAGATTTCCAAGTGTGAGGAATATTTAGAAGGGGTAACGGAAGCGGTAATCTTAAAAATAGTTATCCAACGTTTGAAGCCAAGTGTTCAAGATTTTTTAGATAATCAAACAATTACAAGCAAGGTTACCCTCCTTCAAGCTTTAGCTAAACATGACAATAGGCATTTCTTCGCTACCCCGTACCGTCATTCAGGTACGAGAAGTTTTATACAGCCGCGCCAAAATTTTTCGCGAGTTTCAAACCAGCAGCGTAAGCAGTACCGCAGGCAAAATAATAGAAGCGCACGGCGTTATAATGAAATTAGTGCACTTAAAGAAAATAATATGCAAGCACCTTACTTGCACTGGCAAGTTGATTCACATGATATGGTTCAACCTGTTGAAACTGTTTGGTCAAATGTATTATTTTGTCCGAGCAGTAATCATTATTTTGAGAATAGTGAAAGTCAGGGTAGTTTTGTGGCTTATAAAGAAAGTGAGTCTAGCTGGAATAATGCGGTAATTCCAGTACAAATTTCTGAAAATAGGGCCGATACTAATGCTAGTGGTTTAGAAAATAAATCATCGGACACTTCTATTAATGCTATACCTGATATTATTGATGCTATACCTGATATTTTAGATGATATTCACACATCTGTTAATGAAGGAAATTTAGTAGATGACGAAGTATGTGTTACGGAAGTTAGTGAATACTTATTGGTTGACGACAATAAAAATTCTTTAAACGATAGTAGGAACTCGCTAGGTAATGATGATATTATTTCAAGTTTCCATCCGAATGAGGATGCTGTAGGCCAGGTTGATAATATGGTTTTAAATAAAGTACATGAAAACCATACTGAGAGTCAGGATGAAAAGTTGACACAGAGGTATACTGTAAGTAGTTTAGCTGATGCTTCGGAAGTTATAGAGGCAGGTTGCATTAAAACGCACCAGTACGAAAAGCTTAATCTTCCTAAAACTGAAGCAGTGTTAAAGAATTTAAATGATAACGATTCTGATATCGCAAGTTTAAAAGAGACTTTTTCGTCAAAAGAGGATAAAACTAAAGTTAAGGGGGATAAAAAACGTGAAAAAGCGCCTTCAGGTTCCAGCACTAAAACTGCAAATACTGAAGTAATTAAAACGGTAAACAAGAAGTCGCATAAGCACCAATACCAAAAACAGAGTCAGTTTGTTGAAAAACATGACACAAGTAGAGAGATAAAGCCAGTAACTAAACACGTTGGTGCGGCGTATAAATTTGACAAAATAGAATCTGCATTAAAATCTAATACCGATACAAGCAAAAGTACGAAGAAAGGTAAAGTGTGCACTACAAAAACTCCATCAAAGGATGAATGCGTCGCTGATAAGGTACACAAGGTTATCAAAAGGAAGAATGACAATTTTAAAGTTCCTTTGCATAAGTACAGGAAACGGAAGATTTCTGCCGCCCAGCAAGGTTGGCCTCCTCCCAAGAGACCTCCTGTCCATCGTCAAGCCGGACCAGCGCCTCAGGACCTACGACCTGCTGCACAAAGAATGCCCACACGGTCAACGAACCCCTTTACTAGGACTGCGACCATCAAGAGAGGTCCCACGGATTGGACAGACTGGTGCAAGGAAGTTGCTGCATTCATGAACAAGTCTTGTATCAATTATCTTTTTCTAACTCCCACCCTTTAATAAAACCGAACCAAATTGGTTTGCAGTTCCCCCAGTGTATATACTGTAAACATTTTGAGGGGAAGGAGTGAGCCACTGAAAAAAAAAGGCATACTGTTGTTTTATAAATTTTTGAAGGGGACATGTAGTACACAATATACCAATTAACCACTAATGTACTAACTTCACAAAAAATAACACATATACATTATAAATTGGGGGAGAGCAGATACAGTCAAGAAATGTCATGCTGTGCAATTGTGTTGACAATTTTAACTAAAATAAGTTTTTTAGGGCGCAGTTTGCCATCCCAGTATCAGCAACTCTGCAAATCCACTGTTTGATGGTGTCACCTGGACCCTTCGGGGTTAGTTTTGTAAAATGGTAGTGGCGTTTTTCCTCCACACAACGTGTGGAAGGTTTTTTTGACTTTGCCACCCATTATGTCAAAAGTCAGACCAGCACGCGTTTTCAATTAGTTAACTGAAGCCGTTCAGACCTCAGTTACCTAATTTTTTTTTCGAGGGAGGCCAGTGTAAGGTATACACAAGATTCGATTCACAAGAATCGAACTTTTGAGTGAATTAAAGAAGCTGCTTTAGATATGCTAATTTCGGCATACGCGCTTAGTATAAATACCACGCAGCGTCATTAAGAAAAAGGGGAGGTTGTTAAGGTTGAAAAGGTGTTATCCTGCGCTAGTGCTTAGCGGGCCAGAAGTTTACATGGCAGTACTGCTGGTTTGACTTACTGTTCGTGAGTATAAAAATATATTGTTCTTGAAAGCTGTGTTTATACATTCCGTACAAGTAGTACGCATGCTTATTGCTGTAAAGCCAATTATGTGTGCAACGAATTCAATAAACATTGTTTCATGTATAAACTGTGTGTGGTTCAAATTCAAATAGAGAGCCACTTCAAATTATATACACCCAGGTCTGGGTAGAAGTGAGCATAGATTCTCTATAAATGTCATATGTATCATGTGTCAGAAGGAAATTAAAATAGTAGCATTAGAATTATGTGCAGAGTGATAGGCGTTTTATCTAAGTTTCATTAAAAATTACTTCAAATTGACCAATTTATAAAGAAGTATGGTATTTATACGTAAGTTTTTGCTTATTTTTTATTTTTAAATGCTATTTTACCATAAAAGACAAAAAAATCTCACAAAAAAGATTTTTAAAAAAATTACTCGTAGGCAGAACGTAGGCAGTCACCTTAACAAAATTAGATCTTTTGAGGCAATGTACTTAACATTTCTAGCACAATATGCTAGTTATGACTGCAAAGAAAAGTCTCGTGTCAAGTTGATTTTAGATTATATGCGTGTGCATGGATATGGGAATTTTAAAGAACCTGATAATGAAGATGCTTTTTGTTTTGTTGTGAGGGAATCGGTGTTTAATGAGCGTTAAAAAAGACAGTTTCCAATGAAGAGTGTTTGTCTAATCCAGTGGGTCTCAACCTTATGCCCCTGGGTGCACGTAGGCCCACGAAGGTATTAGAATGTGCCCGACTTTATTTTGAAATTCTTTTACAAATTTTATTACTTATTGATTAGAGTAAATATGTGTAAAACAGGGACAACGCGCCACCAACAGAACACTGGTCGCAATTCGGCCGGGGATCTAAACTTTCTGATGAACATCTGGACGATTGCTTAAGGCTGCTATGTACTAACCCCATTGGACTCGCTCACCTCAATGTTAACCTATGGAGAAAATTTGTCCACGGATTGCCGACTTGGAATCAAAGATTTTTTTCAAAAAATTGTACTCCGTCATAGAGAAAGAAATTTTACATTTGTGTATCTTTTTCGTTTTTTTAAAGTGCAATTAATATTTTAAAATTTAAATTATTCGGGAAAGAAATCTGGTATAGTGTGTTTCAAACGCTCATAAATGCCTTCGGTGGATGAAATTTATAAAATGAATCCGGTAGTGCTTTGCAGAAAAGTTCAGGCTATCTGACAATACCAATTTTATTGGATTATCAGCATTTATGTACCTGTTAATAGGTGACAAAAATATATTTTAAATAAAACATTTGTTGGCAGCGCTTAACCCCCCCTCCCTATATAGAGATAAACATTACAATCCCTCAAAATGTCTATCCTAAGGTCGGTGGAATTCTCGAACTGTCAACTGGACTCCTCCCACCACAAGAATCTGCAAGAAGAGGAAAAGGGAAATACGATTTTTTTCTTAGTTCATAGCAGCCTTAAGAACGGGAATATCCTCTTATATTCCAAATTACGAAAGATTAGCTAGTTCAGTTCAGAGTCAAAAATATCATTTAATTTTAAATAAAGTATTTATATGTAACAAACCCATTTATACCCATTTTTATAATCATTGTAATAATATTAGTGGATTGGTAGCGTAGTTGAATAAAAAATATTTCTATAACGTAAATAATGGTCATCGGGGATACAAAAAACCATTGGTTGTGCCTTCTATGCTCTCTGAAAACTTCAATATGTTCTCGACCGCGGGAATTTTTAAAACCACTGCTCTAATCTATAGAAATAGAAGTAAAAGTTTTAGGCAGGTCTTAAGGTGGAAAGTCTCTAACTTTTCGAGGTGGAAAAAATTAATAATTGCCAAGCTCCTTTATCAGCATAATAAAAAATTCAGTTTAAAAAATGCCTTATGACATATAAGACAAGTTTTCAGATTGTATGGTATATATTATTTTCATTCTCAGAAGTTGTAATTGGAAAACTCACCTAACGGATGCCAAAATTTCGGTATAAAATAATGTTTGCTTTACAGTACAGGAGGATTTTTATTAAACTGACTCTACTCAGAGCCATCTGTAGCAGGATCTATCAACCGGAGTTCCATCAAAATTGATAAAGGGACTAAGGACGACATGAGAATTTTTTCCGTGGGTAAAAAAATTTCCAAATTCGCCTATAGGGGAAGATAGTGCGCTGTTGTTGTTGGCGCACCTGAGAATTTGCACAAAACGTAAGTAAAACATCAAAATGCAAATTCACGACTACGTAGTCGACAGCAGCGCCAGTATTTCGGGTCTATTAAGATAAGGGGTGAATACCGAAAAAGTTGTAATTAGCAGATAATTGAATAACAAAAAAATTCTCTGGAACACCGCTTTAGGCAGAAAATCCACTTTTCCCTTCTTCAATGGGATGACCATCCTGGTGGACGACACATTGCAACCTGAACACTACGTTCTCAACGGCCGAGCGAAATATGTCACCAGGAATGTTCATCATAGTCCGGGATATGTTGACCTTTAGGGCTGCCAAATTACAGATTCCACCAAGATACACCTTGGACTTTAAATAACCCCACAGAAATAAGTCACATGGGTTAGGTCCGGGGAGAGAGGTGGCCATGCTATTGGAAACAAGCAGCTGATGACCCTTTCTTCTGTAAAGCGATAGCGGAACAGATTCCGCACCGATCTTTATAGTCCAAATACTGGCGCTTCTGTTGACTATGTAGTCATGAATTTGCATTTTAATGTTTTACTTGCGTTTTATGCAAATTCTCTTGTGCGCCGACAACAACAGTGCCATATGTTCCCCTATCGGTGACTTTTGGAACTTTATTTTTCCATGGAAACTCTTTCTCACGTCGTCCTTAGTTCCTCTATATATTTTGGTGGATTCCTGGTTTATAGATCGGTGGCTCTATGTGAGTGAGAGCTGAGTCGTGTCAGTTTAATAAAAATCACTCTGTATTTCGAAAACTTGATTTTTGGAGACTAGAAGAATAGTGTCTTCGTCTCAGATAGAGACGAAGACACTATTCTTCTAGTCTGATGTGTCATAGGGATATGACAATAGTGTCAAGACCAAGGACAGGAGAATTGAAAATTACGGGACGAAGTAAAATAATTGCAAAATATAAGAAAGAAACAGGGCAAGGAAGCAAATGGCTGACAATAAAAGAGAAGGGGAGAAAGGAAAGCAATAAACCGAAACTATTAAAGATAGAAGATTTGCCTTGTAAGAGGGAATAAAAGTATAAGATAAAAGTTCTCTAGAATGAGTTGCAACGAAAAGAAGAAATAAGATGGGGAAGAAATTTATGATGGTTATAAAGCAGATCACCCTGCTCGGTGATGTCGGAGAATGGAGAAAATTAAGGAAGAGGGTAAATTTTATAAATCCCGCCCTCGATGCGCATTGGTGAAAAGGGGATTGAAAAGAGTCAGCCACGGATGAATTGCGATGTCATGGTAATAATATGGCCACTGGAATTGGAAGTTTTGGAGACAGAATTAATAAGAGAAAAATAATACGAAATAAGATAGAAGAGGCAAAAAGAATGAGAGTAGTTAGATGTTAGAGACAGAAGTAGTATCAATCTGACGAGTATGTACGAAGCACGCCCGATAAGGAGGGTAGTTAAGAGTTAGAGAGAGAAGTAGTATCAACCTAACGAGTATGTTCGAAGCACGCCCGATGATAGTTATGTAATCCGTGGCCCATGCAAAAGAGCCCGAGGAAGAGAGTGCCCCAGATTCCTGTACCAAGGGTCTACAATGATTGAAGGAACCCTGTACCCTACGAAGAGAGTGCCTCCAATTTCCTGTACTGAGTATCTACAATGAATGAAGGAGCCCTGTAACCTACGAAGAGAGTGCCCCCGTTTCCTGTACCGAGTATCTATAATGATTGAAGGAGCCCTGTATCCTACGAAGAGAGTGTACCAGTTCCAGTGCGGTGATAGTGCAACGAAGTTCGTCATTACAAGTGCGAAAGGCCCATAAAAGTGGTTCAGTAATCATCTGTCGAGGTACCGTCCTTTTTGTTTCCTTTTCATATTTTACCGTCATTGCTTCTCATAGCGTAGCCGTCAATAACTTAATATAGAGCTCGATAGTGAAGTAATCTGACAATGGAAGTTAGCAGATAATAAATGATAATTCGTGAGGGCGAGTTATTTGGTATAATGTGTTGAATTAAATATGAGTAAATAGTTACTTGAATAAGAATATAGTGTGAATTTGAATTGATGCTAATGAGTACTTAAGGTTGAAGAAATATGTTGTAATAAGTAATGATAAGTTGAGTTGAGTATAGAGTGTTTAATGAGATTTCATGTATCAGTTATGTTGTGTGTTAATTTAATAAATCAGTCTTTCATTTTAAACCAGAGTTGTTTTCCATTATTTGGAGTCATAATGAATGCAATGTACTAACCACATCTTTTCCATCGTTAATAATGAATCATTCTAAATATAATCAATTAACGCAAAATTAAAATTATTTATTTTATATACTTAAACATATACTTTCACTGTCACATGCTGCATTAGAACAAAGCCACTTCATGAACACGATTTCAACTTGCAAGATATCAACGAAATTTCACGCACAAAAATACTGAAATATGAGGCATCGGTTTTTGGTGCGAGAATACACCATGGCGTGGCTGTAACATTAGTTACTGACGAAAGGCAGGTTAGTGGCAATAACTGTAATTACATTTAGTCTCGCACTGTATTACGAAAGGGAATATATAAGAATTGTACTGTTAAAAGAGCCCTATCGAAATAAAAAAAATCTGGAAAGATAACCAACCTTCTTTCAAAAACTTATACAGCAATATTTTGAGAAGGTACTCTGAACTTTATATTTCAACGAAATTTACCTAAGTTATTGAATAATGTTGTATTTCCGTTTCTGTTATTTTTATTATTTCAATTTGGAATTTAAACTTTAACTAACAATTTCTTTTGTCTATGATATTGTCTAACTTACTGAGTTTTTGACAGTAATGTACCGGGGTGTCCGAATAATATGGCTACACTTCCAAAAATGAATTAAAAATAAACAAAGATTTTCAATTACGATTGTTTATGTTCCATAAAGAAAAGATTAAAGCTTCTGTTTAATGAAATATAAAGCATATGACGCTACATCCACGTTTTGCAACATTCTGCATACCATACTGGAGGAAGGAAGGGACAGCTCTTAAGTAAACGAGTGGTGTGGTTTACTGCACGATCGAATTATTGGGTCGTTTTTCTTTTCCGAAGAAACCGTTCGCTCTAAAAATTACCTTGATACGCTTGAAATTTTCGCAATTTCTCAAGTAGAGGACTTGTAACCCAATATTATTTTCCAGCAGGATGGGGTACCACCACACTGGAGTTTGGATGGGCGAAAGGTTTTAGATGAAAAGTTCCCCGGACTATGGATGGAAATAGGAGGTCCAATACCGTGGCCACCTAGATTTCCCGACATAACACCTTTGGACTTCTTCTTATGAGGATACGTGAAAAACATTGTTTACCAGTCTCCAATTTCTGACACTGATGAACTGAAATGTCGAATTACACCGGCCATTCAGAGTGTTGATCCTGCAATGCTTCATAGAACGTGGCGAGAAATCTCGCAAGGAATCGATGTGTTGTTCGCGACTAATACTGCTCACATTGAAATCGTGGTATAAAGCAATCGTGGAATAAAGAAATGCAAAAAAACTTCGATATTTTCTTTATGGAATATAAAAAACCGTAAGAGAAAATCTATGTTTGCTTAATTTTAATTCGTTTTCGAAAGTTTAGCCATACTTTTCGGACGCCCGGTATATCAGAGTTAAAACGCACAATTAGTTACAGACCTTATGTTAATTTAAACAAAAGGAATCAAATGAAGGAAATATTATAATTCTTAATTCTTAAGAAATAAAGCAAAAAACTACAACTAAAGTAATTTCTTGAACATTGTACAGGCTTACGGATCTAAATATCAGTAACTTTTGAGTTAATTAATACAGCTAGAATCATCTGAGAAGAGTACTGCATATTTGGCATTTCAATTTATCACATATTGCAGAATTTGCTGGCGTTGTGGTCATTACCCGAGAACAATAAATATTTTCTATTATTTCATTTATAAACAAAGAGAAGGATAGAGAAGGAAACAAAAGGGGTCATATATCAATATTTTATCTTTGATCTCGCATGAACAGAAAATAAATTGTTTCGATGAAATCATAGCGAAAATCTAAGGTCAAAACACACTGGCATCAAAATTTGCATTTGCGCTTCTACGAGCAGCTCGTTGAAGTTACGATTTCACTGAGAGCAACAATTCCGCTGGTCTCACAATTTTCATCACTTAGTGAAAACTATCCTCAATTAAGGTGTGTAGAAAAAACGAAACTATTGTCTTTTCGAAAACTTCAATCATCACTGGCATTTACGCATCCAGAAAAAATAGAAGCTCTAAAGGAAGATGTGATGGAAAAACGGGCCTGTATTACATGTCCATTCATTGCTTCTAGTTTCTGCGTGTTGCTTATGTAATCTAAGCTGAAAGAAGGAAAAATAACATCATAACGTAATACGAATGTATTTAAACTCATTACATGGTTGATTTCGAAGTAGAAAAGGTTAAGTCTCAAAAACATTTTTTTCGAATATATTTACGAAGAATTCCTTTCATACATGTAATTGCAAAATCTTTAAATCGGTGGCCACATACAGATAATAAAGGATTTCAGATATCTATGGATTTTTGAAGGTTCAATATACGTGAAATAAGAGCGTTAAGAGAAAGTTTATATTTCAAATTTACTTCTCTTTTTATAAATCGCGAAATTTATTTTTTTAATACCTTCGGGGATGGTGGTCCATTTTTGGATTACCTATTTTTGTTATTTTATAACAACTAAATATTTCGCTGAATTTATCTGTAAATTCCTCTAGACTTTGTATATATTAGTGTACTTGAGAAATAACAAATGGCAGAACTCTACGGGTCTGTATTTTCTGAGAAGATAATTTTTTGCTGCAAGCCAGAAATTTGTAGTGGGAGGATTTTCCAATTTTTCAAAGTTGTGAGTATAGATGCCCCGAAGGTCTGGAATTTTCCTTTGCTATTGTTGCTTATTTATTTTAAATAGAAAAATTTTATTTATCTGCAAAATTTTTCTTATCTTTTTAAAGTAATTTCACTGCTGGTGGTTCAAATATGAATCACCACGCATGTAGCATTTACTGTCATTAGATGGCAGAACTACCGATTTTTAAAAAAAATTATTTTATTTTATTTTTTAATATTTTGGGGGGGAGGGGGTTGGAGCGCTAAAGTCTATTTTTTTCTACACGAGGGCTAATTAGACGGGGACCTACAGTTTAAAGCCGATTCCGAACACATACGTCCGCTACATACGTCCATGCCAACAGCGGGACTCGAACACATAGGCAGTGTTGTCGAAGTAGTTTTTCTAAGTCGATGACAGTTTGATTTTCGATCGGGAAAGTTTAGTTTTGATTCGTGAAAACTTGGTTTGGGTTAGTTTATTTGCCCTTTCATATAAATAGAGTTTGACTGTGAAAGAAATCTTTACTTTCCTTTGACTTTGTACTGCGTCAGGATGACTAGAAAAAATCTTACTGTTTCTGAGGCACTTGAAATTTTTGATTTATACACTTTTACATAGTTTTTATACTTTTTTTATATGCTTTCATTATACGCTTTCATTTAAATACTTTCGACCGTTATTTATTTATTTTTGAAGAGATAGTAATTTTTTATATATATTGTGTATAAATATAAATAAATGAATGCATATATATGCAAATATATTGTAAACTGATTGCGATGGACATATTTTTATATCTTTTCTCTATATTATTATTAATTTCATAGGGTTATAATGGCTTAGCCAATCAGAACAGACGTTCTTATATACAGTGCTCTAGGTGCATGGTGGTACAAAAATGGACCACCTCCCCTGCCTAACCAAAAGCTACATTTTTTAAAAATAGAATATATTCCTAATGGTAATACTTCTTCAAATATAAAGTTTTGTCCTCCCCCAAAAATATTTTGATTAGTGCCCCTGAAAGGGTTATAAACACGGGCTTATATACTAGCGCATGGAGATAAAGGTTATCCTGAACAGCAGTAATCAGAATTTTAAATCCCTGTTAGAACAAAAGATTGAAATTGAACCATCGATTTAAATAAATTTTTCAATGAAGGCTCTATCTGATAGCCATCCTTTACGGAGCATAAGCGCATGTTCCAATAACGCTGTCTATGAATTTTACTAGAGGTGCTAGTACCTTTCTCCACTGCGTTCAGAGGATTTTCAGTATACTAAAAGAGCCAACTTGGAAACGGCTATGATCCAATTTCATGCTCTGAAAGACCTCAGAGATCGACTAAAGTTTTAAAGACTTATGTTTAACTTAAAACAGGCAAAACACAAATTTTAATTTTGATATATAAATTCACACAGCTACCCACCTTTTTATATTGGTTACTATCATAAGCTTACACAAAGTGACCTCGAATCCGGAGTAAGGCATGAATGTCCCTGTACAATACCGTAAAAGGATGAAGTGCTGGTTCACTAAGTGGTTCTCCTGTAATAATATGACTACAAATCTGCATGGTCTACAATGCTGCATGGGTGCCCAAATGTTGCCACGTTGGAACAAATATTAAAGAAATTTACATGAACATCTCCGATGAAGGTATGTGTTATAGTTTATCTTTGGTGGGGTCGTGATTGGTTATAGTGGTAGGCAATGATACCATTACTCTGAATTCTAAATAATACATTAATTTATTAACACAATAAAAATATTAGTATACATTTAATTATATTATTATTAATTATGAACTTACAGACATTCTCATTATATCAATGTATTATTTGCCTATATTATTTCATTTATTTAAATTAATATCATTTCAGTACGCAATATATCTATATTATTCCTTAACTTCCGCCTATCATATGAGACTCGGGTAACTCACGATATTTGGCAATAGTTAATAAAAGGTTACCTCCATTTTTGCAGACTGCAGAAGGGGACTTTGGCTGGAATATTGATGTGCATCTATTGGGGTCTCTATTCGGACTCGCTCAATAACGTAGGAATAGGCAAACTTTAATGGCCGGATCAGTTCTCCATCCTTTGCTTGTGGGGGTTAGGCACTCCGTCGTGGTTACGAGTCTCAACTCTTATCATCTCATCGGTAGCTTGCAGGGGTTCAGGCAATCTATCTCGGCTCCGAGGCTCTTCTATGCTAGCTTGCGGGGTTCAGGCAATCTATGTCGGCTCCGATGCTCCTTGATGCTCCTTTCATCGTTGGGTTGCCGGCTTACAGCGATGCGCTAAGTAGGGGCGCAATCTCCCATATATTATCTTTTGCCTTCTCGCTTACGAGGCTACAACTCTCTATTTTTGGGTGCCAAGTCTCAGAGTCACCATCAATATGATTATATCTTTTTCTTCTCACTCTCTCTATTTTTTATTATCTTCTCAACGCTCCGCCTTTTACATTTTCATTCGTCTCTCATGTTCAACCTTTTTCTTTATACTTGAACTTTGATTCGTTAACTTGGTCCTCCCCTAATCATTTCTTTAACCATTTAGAGTGAGGGGCGTTTTATACTCGAACAATCCCGTCTTCGACTCATTCCTATTTTTCTAGGAAATGTGTTTTCCCGCTTTAATTGGGTTGTCTGCCCTTTTTGAACTCCTAACATATCGTATCCCCACGACATTCTTCTCGTATCGTCTGCCGTCATTTTGCTATTCCATTTTCCATCCCGTTTGTTAATTGGTTTTTCTGCACCTTTTCTATTTTCTTTTTTTTTATATGTCGTACCTCACGACAGTATGCATGTTTCATTTCGACAATTTTTCTCATTTTGATTCTTTTCTTTGTAACGACAAAAATTTCAATGTCAAAACTTGAGTTTCCAAATGTAGAAAAAAATTTCATTTAAAGTAGAAAACAATCGAAATACATACGGAACCTAAATATATCGATTTTCAAGGGACCTATAGCACTGAACGGTAAACGCAGGAAAATTATGGATGCGGGAACATAACAAAAAATATTATCATCCGGACTGGATGAAATAAATGACACATACTAGAAAACAATGATTCGAGGAACAATTGATCGAGATTCCACTGTATTTCTATTGCTTTCTACTTTAAAGGAAATTTTCCCCCAAAAAGTTCAGGTATAAAATTACCTTTGGAGCTTTATTTAAAATCCTTAAACTAGCAACTTTACTATCATACTAAGACATAGCTATTTTTACTTCTAAGAAGAACTCATATTACATGCTAAACTACTTGTTCATATAACACTGTATAATTTAATTGTGTTACGTTAAATACATACATTCACCTGCACAAAAATTTAAAATCTCTTTCGATAAATTACCAAAAATATTTATAATATAATATTACGTGTTTGGAAGCTTTGAGCATTTTTTTCATATCGTTTTGGAACTTTTAAGAAAGAAGTGAAATATCTTTTCACTTGCACCTGAAACGTTGTTGCATATTACCCAAATTTTTTATTCTTGTTCAGTTTTTATCTCTCTTTGCGTTAAAGTAAAAATTTCTGTTTATGCTCTAGTAAATGAAACTCTTCACGCTGGATTAAACAAACAAAAATTCTTCACTCCATTTTACATGCAACTTTATTTTGAGCCAAGATTGTGTGCAGCAAGAAAATATTGTTAATCCCGTATATCATATTAATGCCTCGGCTATATTAACTGCTAGAAACATTCTTTCAGACAACTCGAGAAGGTTTTTTAGAGAAGGATGATAGAAATTAACTGTTGCTGAATAGGTATGGATGGTTAACTTGGTTACTAAATAGACTAAGAATGTTAGAAACTGTTTGGTCTGTTATTAAAGGAAACTTAACTAGAAAAATGAACACAGAAGATAAAATTTCTGCATCTGCAACTCATAATATTAAATTACTAGGTCCAGTTAGGTAAAAACTTGGAAATTTCCAAGTCTGTAGATTAAAAAAAAGAGAAGAAGTGTTCCCTTTCCTGCAGATGTTTCATCAGCTAAAGCAAAACTTTTAGAAAAGTTTACTGTAATGTTAGAAAATGCTGAAACATCAGTTTCAATTATGAGATTGATATTAAATGTTAGAAGGCAGAGAAAAAGTGTAAAGCATATGAAGAAATATTTCATGGGTTATTTATTGAATTTAATGAATATATCGTATTACATTCCTCAAATGTTTCTGTTCTTCTAAATATTTAATCATTATATAAATGCATTACATAAATACAAATTGGCAACGAGTTTAGAAACTAGTGATTATCGTACATCATAAGAGAGGAGCGTATTGAGTGTTTTTCAGTACAATTCAAGAATGCTAAGATCATGAAACTCTTGTATAGAAATAAGATAATAAAAATTTTAGATAATCATCATGGGTGTACCCGGGGTAAGAGACACCGAAAGGGTTTTATCTGTAAGAGAAGTGGGGAAGTAAAGATTATGTTCTCAAGTACGCGCAATGTAGCTCATTCGAAAGTTAAACCAATATATTTTAGATCGTCTCTTAAATTCCACGAAAATAACAATCCATAAATAAAATCATAAAATGCTACATACGTGTTTTATGGTGTAAAATAAGTTGAATTTTTTAAAGGAAAGCGAAAATTTTATTTATATATATATATATATATATATATATATATATATATATATATATATATATATATATACACAGGTGGTTATCAAAATAATGGAAACAATTAGAAAAAAACATGAAATTCTGTATTAGTATGTCATAGGACTATAGGACTATCTATGGCATTTAATACCACCTGGATTCACTAAGGAAGTGAATTATGCATGTCATGAATAGTGGTTACAGAAATATTATACCATTATTTAGGGATAAATCTTCAATGTTCCTGTAGAGATGCTATTGCTGGATATTGATTCCTGACTCTGTTCCCTAAAACAGACCACAGCAGTTCGATGATATTGAGGTTTAGGGACTCTGCGGGCCAGATAAGATGTTTCACTTGGTCTTTATGTTCCTCAAACTCCAACTTGACACGTCTATCTGTATGCATAAAGCATTATCATCATGGAGAACAGCATCTGCTGCAGGAAACAATTTTTGCACCATAGGATGGATCTGGTCCGCTAAAAGTTCGACATAGTCCTTCTCAGTCAATCTCCCTTTCGGGGTTACAATAGATCCCTTTTGAAAAACCATGAGATGGCCGTCGAAACCCTAAGAAATTTCTTCTCCATGTTTGATAGCTGGCATGAGACAGGCATGATAATACGCTTGTGTAGTTGTTCTTCAGACATACGCACTCCTGTTGTAGGGAACAAAGTGAACAATGATTCGTCTAACTAAATGTCATATTTCAACGTATCACTCGGCCAGGATTTGTGATCGTGGCACAACTGTAGAGGACGGTTTGTTTTCACATCTCCTACAAGTGGCTTGGAAATTACTACTCTGCCGTAAATGTTTTGTTTTTGAAGTTTTCTCTTACCTGCAATGACTGGTACTGGAGCCTGCAGATCCAGATGGAGCTCTACGGTCAATTTGGCTGCAGTTGTCTTATTTTTTGATGTCACAGTCCGCTTCAACACCCGTCAGTGTCTTTCACTCAGCTTTCCCTTTCGTCCACTATTCTCTTTATATATATACATACATATGTCTTTCCGTGAACTCTGTATGCCATCATGACTTCCGATATCATAGCTCGGTAAACACCCAAATCCATGGGGGTTGTTGTAGCAGATACTCCAATTAAACGCACTTCAACAATCTGCCCTTCTGAACGGTCTACAAGGTTTGACATCTTACGTTATCCCCCAAACAGCGTGATGCTCATAGTTTCATTACTGCCACTTTAGAGTAGAATAATGTATACACTATATTCTATACAATATTGGTATAAATATTGGTCCCTAAACTTGTTTTTTAAGGAATACAAAGCATTTCCATAAATACCACTAATATTGATGTGCTTCCATTATTTTGATAACCACCTGTATATATATATATATATATATATATATATATATATATATATATATATATATATATATATAATATATCATCCGTTAACCCCTAGTCTCGTGGGTGACAAAACTTATATAACAGGCCACGGGACTCAGCCCAGAAAACTGGCCTTGGGGCCTCTTGCCAATGGGTACAGAGTGCATAGGTCATGTGACAACGACCTCATAAAAATTACACAGGCGAACGAAAAATGACTTTTTTAAAACTTTTTTAACGTTAATAGCTGACTTTTATGTAATTTCTGGTGCTGAATCCGTATCTGACCTCAGTTTTTTTTCTATCACCGACAGTTTCGTCACAATGTGACTTCGTCGGAAACTAGAAAATTAGCCGAACATACCATAGAAAATAAAAATAAATAAATGTTACAATATGAACAAACTTTTATTCAAGTATAAGCATGAAAATACCTTTTTATTACATAGATTTTATGTGTGCTTTGGCTAATATTTCCTTTCCCTCTTCTCCTTAATGCTCATGATATTGCACTTTCGCCTTTGAATCGCTTGCTCAACTTCTCGGTGAAGTGACAAACAGTACTCTCCCATCATATTGGTATTCCAACGGCCCTGATACCTTCTTTCCATAATTTAATATCTTAATGAAACGGCTCACCTTGCCCCTCACTGACATCACCCAAATTATCTGGGAAAAAATCAACGTAACTGTTCAAAAAGTAAATCTTGAGGTTCATCAAACAGCCTAACTTTTATAACCTTCCCCCAAACAGCGTGACCAACAGTACTCTCCCATCATATTGGTATTCCAACGGCTCTGATACCGTCTTTCCATAATTTAATATGGAACCATAATTTAATATGAAATGCTTTTTAACTTTTCCAGCATGTTGGCTACAATAGAAATATAATGTGGGTCCTTTTTGTTGTCCAAGAACATGGTCACAATCTGCTTGAATGATACACAAGCCTCCCTCCCTTTTAAAGTCATTTTTGATTCTTTAAGAATTCGTTGTTGTAACAATTGTTCGATCCCAACTTCTTGTCTGAAGTTGGGATCGAACATCCATTTTCGGATGTCAGGACAAACAAACACGCCTTCTTCCAATTTTGCCTCTCATAGAGGAGGAAACTTCTCATAGAGATACTTGAAACACTCTCCATCTTTGGGTAAGGCTTTCACAAACTGTTTCATTAGGCCTAATTTTATGTGTAGATGTGGCAGCAGAATATTTTCGGGGTCCACGAGGTTCTTGCGAAGAATGTTCTTCTCTCCATGCTTAAAAGATTTTCTTGCAGGCCAGATTTTTCTGGATCAATGTTGATGCCTTGCCCTACGTCCCATTCACATAAGAAACATGGGAATTTGGTAAAGCCTCATTGCTGGCGGTTAGCTTATGGCATTGTATTAGCAAAAAATATAATTTGTTTAAATATTGAGTGTTGAAATTTGAAAAAATGATGGGTGATACGGCTTTTTTATTGTCATATTCGGTTTCAGCACATTAAAAACTACAAGAATAAGGCAAATGAATTCAAAATTTTTTTACATCGTTGACCTGTGTGTTATTTAAGGTCGTTGTCACAAAGGTTGCGCGAGGCTCTATTCGTCTTCGTGCTTGCAATGTTAAGTCTGTCCTGCTTGTATTTCGTCGCTCGCGTATTATCCAAACTTCAAGATAGGTGTCGTCTGCGAGTCTTGTGTCATCCTTATGTCTAAGTCGCCGTTGTGAAGTAATCGTCCATTCATTAAATAAGTTCAGCTCTTCAACGTGTGGACTGTGTTTTCCTGGAGTGTTTATTCGTGTTCTCCACTCCGGCCATTTCTGCGTTAAAGTGATGATATATCCTGTATAACTCCATCGACTGTGGCATTCCATCTCGTGTGGCTGCAGTGTGTCCGATGTTGCGGAATCAGTGATGACCATGATATTACATATATATGACATGCGTCTTATTGACACGTTAATTCCCGCATAACTTTTCCCCTAAATTTACCCTAATTAGCAGTCGACAAACATAGGCATGTGGCAAAGAAAGACTATTAAATTACATCTAAGAGTTTTATTAACCAACAATACTTAAATATCAATACAATTGCTATTGAAATCGCGATACTGATTCATATTCATCTCCTGATAACATTTTTGTGGCTTTTAGGAGAGGCTCAAGAAGCTGGGTGTTTCCTGCAAATATTGGTTCTCTGCAGCTGTTGTCATGCTTGGTGCCGGTGTGTGTCGGTCGATGATATTTTTGAGTGTTGAGCTGAGATGCTCGATCATTTCGTATGTAGAATTCCCTCGTATTTCCACTCTCTGCATAAGTTTCAGATAACTTTCTGCTCTCAATTCGTACGAAGCCCGAACACTGTGTTTGAACCAGGTCAAACCAGGTCACCATTTTCTTCACCTTTACATTTAGTGACACGATCTCTGGTACGGCTTCAATTGAACGGTAAGCGACCAAATCGAGGAGATGGGCAAAACATATTACATATTTTTTTCTACCAAAAGCAATTTCCACGGCTTTAACCATATTCGATCCTCCATTAGTGACCACTGAATCTAATTTTTCTTTTTTCAAACCCCAGTACTGCAGGATATGAAGGATTCTTGAATAAATGTAATCTCCAGTATGGCTCTGGTCTATTTCAAAGACTCCAATGGTGCAGGAAGCTAACTTTTCATTTCCCAAATAATGGACTTTGACGTACAAAAACTTCTTGTCTGAAGGGTTTCCGTCCAGAAACCGGTTATCTCCAATATCTCCTTCCAATTTGTTTACATACACTGAGTGTTGCCATTGCTTCACCCAAACTAGGATTTTTTCTCTAAATAGAAACTTTTTAATTTGATAAAATATTGTTTTTTGAAATGTTATTTTCTTATCGAATTAAATTGCGATAATTTTTTTTATCGTACTGTTACCATATATATATATATATATATATATTATTTTACTATACAATCATTCCTCCGAATACGATTGACTGCATAGTGAAAGGAAAATGTGTTGATATTTTGAAATGTCTATATTTTGAAATATCGTCAATATTTTAAAATATCGATATTTTTGTGCCAATATATTATTGATATCGATATTAATAGCAGATATTATTATCGATACTCATATCGATAGTTTGCTTTCGATATCCCATCCCTAATTCGTGCCCCCTCCCCCCCAAAAGTGTGCTCCAAAGATATTTATTGAAAATTAAACTATTTTTAAATATTGTGTATTGAATTTAATCTTATGGAGTGAATGCAATCCACCAATAAACCTCCAAAATTTAGATATTCGTTGAAATCGATTAGATAAATAAACGTCCCTATCAAAGTTCAATAATTGCTGAAGCTTTGTGTACATAAAGGGCATCTTTATAGCCTAAAGACGCAAAGGATTCGTGGTTTTTGCCAAGGTTTCAATCTCTTTAAACATTTTTTCAATATAGTACGTATAGCTAATGATTTTGATAGCCGTATCTCGTCGGAGATAGACTGTTTTTTTCAAATTTTTTGATAAAAATATTATGTTCCTTTCCTAAATGCAGGAATTAAAGGTCTATCAATGTAAAATTATATTTAAATTAATATTTAAAGTTTTTTTTATCAATATTTATTTTCCTTTCGTCGTAAAAACAGACTAAATTCTAAACTATTTAATTATTCATTCTGTCGGTCGTTTCCGTTCTTTCTCAACCATCTGCGACAAAATTTATTTTTTTATGTTTTTAGTCACAAATATTTAAATGACTCTATTGCTCTTCAAATATTGCTTTTCTTATTGTCTGATTTCCATAAATAATTCTGTATCGTGTTCTTTATTCATCCAAAATTATGGTAACGGACTGCAAACATATCAAACACATCGTCTAGGTATAAATATTTTTTTATTTATTTAACGTTTTGGGAAGACATTCAATAATTTGTGACATGAACTTCTAAAAAAATTCAGAAGTAGTCACTGTTCATTTCCCTCTCTGACCAGCTGAACGGTTTTGCTACAAAATTCTATATTATGTTTTTTCTTACCTTAGGGAATCAGTTGCACCTCTCTCTCCCTATATATATATATATATACCGGGTCGCCATAATTAAACTGACAGTGCTCACAGTGTTCTGTAGCGCGATCTATTTGCGAGAATGACACCACATTTTGTAGGAAGATTAAACAAGACGGGGGACGAAGGATTCCGCGAAAAAATAAATTAGTTCCAAAAGTCACCGCTAGGGGAATATTTGGCGCTGTGTAATAGAAAATAGAGTGTTAACAAATGCAAATTAATACGGAATAAAATTACCTTTTATTATGTACATTTTCTTATTTAGTTCAAGTGCAATATGGCAACACTTTTAAAAAAGCGTAAAATCTACATAAACACCGATAAAGTCTCGTGATCTGCAATATCACGTACGCTGAGCAGAAGAAGAAGTTCTTTATTCAAATTTCACGTTACATCCATTGGCACAGTGCCAGCTGCTTGGGTTTTAAAAGGCAATGTGTTACGTTTCGAATCAATCGGATTGAAAGTTCATGTGCAATGTCTCCTTTAGTCGAGCGTGCGTTACTGGTCAAATTCTTTTACCTCAACCAATGCAACGTGTCATCCGCTCTTCGTGCTTTTAGAACGCATAAAAAAAATGCTTAAAGGTAACGGTCCTGTGTCAGTTAATGGGCTAAAAGCAATGGTTGCGACGTTTGAGAAAACAGGTTCTCTGAAGGTTCAGTCAGGCAGAGGACGAAAACCTGTACCACAGGATACAATCGAAGTAGTTGCCACGGCGATTGTCGACAGAGGACCAGACAATATTGCTGCCACCTCTATTTTCTATTACACAGCGCCAAATATTCCCCTAGCGGTGACTTTTGGAACTAATTTTATTTTTCGCGGAATCCTTCGTCCCCCGTCTTGTTTAATCTTCCTACAAAATGTGGCGTCATTCTCGCAAATAGATCGCGCTACAAAACACTGTGAGCACTGTCAGTTTAATTATGGCCACCCAGTATATATATATATATATATATATATATATATATATATATATATATATATATATATTCCTACATTATCTAGTGTTTGGGTTTATTGACTGGAATCATTTAAATAATATATGTAAATCATGTAAGCAATTAACAACACATTCTTGGACACACACTTTTATAAATTGGAATGAAATCTAATTAAATCTTTATTAACAGTTCATATTACTTATGACACGGATATATAAAATTATTAAATATGTTTATATGTGGAATATTTGATACGTGGAATGACATTTCAAGATTTTTTTTCTATTGTTAGGATACTAAATCAATTTATTTTGATCATAAACGTTTATAAATATGCTTTTCATCAATAGTAACAATTCATTTAGTTCAATTAAATGATTTTTATAAAGAACTAGGGGCTTCGCCCCTAGACTCGCTACGCTTGCTCCTCTGTTAGAGCTTATATCGAGATACATAAGGCTGATTCTCGGGCAATGTAGCAGCTTCCATCCATTTACTGTTGCCACCCTTATGAGAATGATTTTTCATCACTGTTGAATTATCAGCTTTAAACTTCAATTAAAAGTCGAAATTTTAAGCTAGAGACCTGAAATTAGATTTATATGAATAAGAAAGCTTTCAGTTCTTTCAAGAACAGCAAAGCAATGTTTGAGAGTTTTAACTTTTGTCAAGCTGTAGTTAAGTAAGCTGTAGTAAATTAATTAATTAATTATATATAAATCAATAAATAAATTAAATAATATAAAGATATGTATTATAAATATAATATAAATTTCAAACGCTTCTTGAAGTCAGGTAACTTTCAAGAACATCAAAACAATGTTTGAAAGGTTAACCTTTTTTGCCACTCTCTGCTTCTCTTTAGAGTCAAAAATATTTCAAGAATTCAGTATAAAAATAACGATCGCGCATGAAGTATTTATTTTGACAAAAATACATTTCCCATTATAAAAAACATAATAAACTGAACAAATGAACTTCTAAAAGGAAAATGGCAACAAATATCGTTTTAAATTACTTCTTTCCTCTGTTAGGGCTAATAGCTAGATACATAGGGGTGATTCTCGGGAAATGTAACAGCTTCCATCCATTTACTGTTGTCACCCTTATGGGAAGAGCTTTTCATCGCTGTTGAATTATCAGCTTTAAAATTCAATTAAAAATCGAAATGTCAATATAGAGACTTGAAATAATGTTTATATGAATAAAAAAGCTTTCAGCTTCCAGATTATGTAAATATTTTCTTTGTAAGATAAAAACTCGAGGATCATCAATATTACATCCGCATATGGGACGATATTTCTTGAAAAACTGTGTTTAATTTTTTGATGAAAATATTAGTCTGTTTTAAAATATTTTTGAACAAATGACATCTAGTTTGAAAGAAAACTGTCTGTAGTCTTAGACTGCAAAAAGATCAAAATTCTACGATCATTTTTTGGCGAGTTATCTCGATCTGAAGATGAAAAATTCAATATTTTCCCACAAAACATAAAATAAAAGAATACTTAAAGTCCGACGAAGATGAGACATGTCTTACATTGGTCCCCCCTTTTTCTGCATCCATTGATATCGCTCTCGACCCCATACCCCCAGCGGTTTTGGAAGAGATACCGTGACAAGCTTTTTACAGCGACAGCAGGAGTTACTTTTTTTTAGAATAGAGAGATTCTACAATGTGTTTCGGGTTCAGCCAAATCTACCGATTCAAATGACTGTGAATATTCTCATTTGAATTTGCAAGGTATAAAAATGCATTCGTTATTTCTTTACAGGTTTTTTGTATACTTTTAAACTTTAGGTTTAAGGGGACAAGGACCTTCAGCTTCGTTTGTTTTAAGATTTCAATACTTTACTCTTTATATTAAATAAGAATAATTAATATTCTTTTTTTCATTAAAAACACTTAGAATTCACAAATAAGTATTTCGTTTAAGAATAAGACATGTTTATCAAATAGGTTTTCAAAAATTATGGCATTTTTCAAAATGCTCCATGCGGATTACTTTTCGTTTGATTTCTTTAAAATTTCCCAGGATTGTGAATTGAAGTGTTTTCCATAAACCTGTCCATAATTTTTTGAAACCACGAATATATTTCGAATTTATAGACCATGAAATAAAGAAAAAACGTAAAAAAGCATAGAAAACAACAGCCGAATTTAAAAAATAATTATTTATGGCTTTAGATACCTACAAAAAAAATTCATAGCACAATTATATTTATATACGTACAGTAAATTTATGTTAAAAAAATGTAAGGTTATTTAATGATTTGGAATGCGCATGGAGCATTTTGAAAAATGCTAGTATTTTTGAAAAACATTTTGAAAAAATCACTATTCTGCCAAAAAATCCTTATTTTGGATTATAAGGGTTTTAAATGTAGTAAAACAGAAGACCAATTATTCTCATTTTGCATATAGCGTTAAAAATTGTCAATAAAAAAATTCAAAGCTGAAGGTCCCTTGTTCCCTTAAGGGATTATTTTTTCAATTAATGGAGTTTCTTTTTAAATTGGAGACCATTATTTTGTATTATATGAAGGATAGGATAATTTTCTCATATTCCTTTGTAATTCTTTGCTTTCAATTCAAGGAGGGAACAGTTTTTTCAACTGGGATTTATGTTTTTGCGTATTGTGTATTTTAGGATACAATCATTTTTAATTTCACAATCATATTATTTCAGAATTCGATTATTTAGATTGAGAGAGGTAAAAGAAATCATTAATCGAAATCTTTCTTTCTTTATGTGCTTCATTTGTAAGGCAAGGTGTTACGTAAAGTGCTTCATTTGTAAGGTTTGCAAGTATGGTGATTATGTAATCTATACCAAATAAATCAATAATTAGTTTCATAAAATAATGAGTAGCCAAATAATTTTTAAAATTTTCCTACAATATTTTTTAGTCGAATAATTATCAAGTTAAATATTAATTTTAACGTATTATATTCAAGTTTTTTAAAGTTATATATTAATATTTTAGGAAAATATTTATTGAAAAATTCAAAAAAATTGATTTTAAAAAACATTCTAAGGAAATTAATTAGGTTATATAAATTAATGCGTAGCATAAAGATTCCAATTTAGAAGAGATTCTGATAAACATCTTTAATGATATTTAATGATACTTAATGATACTTTCTCGATATTTAATAATACACTTTAACGATATTTAATGATACTTTCTCTTAGAGGAAATATTTTTCAAATGTATTTCGACATATCTTCGTTCATTTATTTACGTTTATCTGCTCAAGTATTAGTACACTGTAATGTGTTTTTCGGATTATACGTTTTTTATCATAGCATTACAAGTTAAGCTACAAAAATATTTATTTCTTTATAACATCCTTTAAAAATTTCTAGAAGCAATTGATGATAAAAATCATAATGACGAGCTATTTCCTTTGTGTTATATCGTCTGTTATGGGTATCAATTTCTGAATATAAATCATAATAAATTTTAAAACATAAATTTGCATGGATTTAAGCTGCTCCATACTTCATTTTTCTTGCCCATAAACTCCCATCATTTTATTTTCTTCTCTGTTCGACTTTGGTACGAAAATCATTCAAACACTAGTAGCGTGATATTTTTTATGATCCTTTTCCTGAAATTAATTGAACCGAATAAACAAAAAAATTTTGTAAGCGTTACAAGACAATTTCTTTCCTGCAGTAGCTTGATAAACACAACTGTTGCTATCAGTAATCTCTTATATCACGAACAAAACGTGTTAGTGACATGTCTAGAAACAATAAGACTCTGATTTATTTTTTTCTCAGACATATACAGTGGGATGATTTTTTTAAAACCTCCTGCTAAACACTTAAATGTTAATTATGTTTATCCAGTGCATTGCGATTTCCATGGATTCCTGTTTAAATCAGGGTATCCATTGAGACTCGCTTGTTCAACCTTCAAACAGTTGATGTAATTCCAAGTAATCTTTTGATCTATTCAATCTAAGGTTTACGCTGATGTAAGGTGGTGAAAGTTGAATGATGTGAATCATGGTTAAGGCTGCTGTATACTAACCCTATGGGATTCGCTCACCTCAATACTGACCTATGGAGAAAATGTGGTCAAGAATTGCCGATAGGGATTTAAAGATTTTTTCTAATTTGACTTCGTAATAGAGAAAGAAATCTTACATGTTTGGGCCTTTTTTTAAATCACTAGGGGTTTCGCCCATAGGCTCGTTACCCTCGCTCCTCAGTTATGGCTAATAGTGAGATACATAGGGGTGATTCTCGGGCAATGTAACAACTTTCCATCCATTTACTGTTGTCACCCTTAATGCGAAGGGCGTTTCATCACTGTTGAATTATCAGCTTTAAATTTCAATTAGAAATCGAAAATTTAAGATATAGACTTGAAATGAGGTTTATATGAATCAGAATGCTTTCAGCATCCAGATGATGTAAATATTTTCTTTGTAAGATAAAAAAATTGAGGATCATCGATATTACATCCACATAGGGGACGACATTACTTGAAAAAATTGTGTTTCATTTTTTGATGAAAATATTAGTCTGTTTTAAAATACTTTTGACCAAATGAGGTCTAGCTTGAAAGAGAAATGTCTGTAGTCTTAGACTGTAAAAAGATCAAAATTCTACGATCATTTTTTGGCGAGTTATCGTAATCTGAAGATGAAAAAGTCAATATTTTCCCCAAAAACATAAAATAAAAACAAAAACTTAAAGTCCGACGAATATGAGACATGTCTTACTTTTGTCCCCCCATTTTTCTGCATCCATTGGTATCGCTCTCGACCCCATACCCCCCGCGGTTTCGGAGGAGATAGAGTGACAAGCTTTTGACAGTGGCAGCGGGAGTTACTTTTTTTTAGAATAGAGAGAAATAATATTTTTTAAATTAAATTTTTCGGGGAAAAACATATGGTATAGTGTGTTTAGAATGCTCGCCAATTCCTCTGGTGGACGAAATTTATAATATAAATCCTGTCGCAAGGTGCAGAAAAGTTCAACTGTAAATATCATTTTTATTGGATTATCAGCATTTATGTAGCTACCAAAGTAGACAAACTTTCTCCATAGGTTCACACTGAGGTCAGCGAATCCAATAGGGTTAGTAAACAGTTGCTTTAATGGCGTTGTCCTGCCGTTTTATGCAGATCTAACTGTTATTCCCGTCGTTAATTGTGTGGGATTAGAGCATTTTAAACAGATTTTATAGTTTTTTCTCATTGCATATTGTAGCAAGATGTTGTTATTTTTCAGAAATATGCATGTTTTGCCAATATATTGTAAAACAAAATTATATTTATGTAGGGAAAACATGTTGAATATTTTTTTCTTTTTTTACCGAAACAGTGCATTAAACGTTTATGTTTTTATATGAAAATCATGTTGAAAATTAATGTTATTCAGATTATTATTACTCTTCGGGTTAAAATTTTATTCGGATCAAGTGTATATAAACTCTTAGAAAAAAGTGTTTATTGCAAGAAAATATTTAGATCATTGACTGTAACAAGAGGGCTTACTGTAACAATTTTTGGTGGTATTCATTAATACAATTATTAAGACAAATTTTAGTGATATAATTTAAGACAATTATTAAGATAATTTTTGTTGGTATACTTTAAGACAAATATTACGACAATTTTTGGTTGTATACTTTAAGCCAATGATTAAGACAATTATTAAGAAATTTTTGGTGGTATACTTTAAGACAATTATTAAGACAATAATTAAGAAATTTTTGGTGGTATACTTTAAGACAATTATTAAGACAATTTCTGGCGGTATACTTTAAGACAATTATTAAACAATTATTAAGGCAATTTTTGTTGGTATACTATAAGACAAATATTACGACAATTTTTGGTGGTATACTTTAAACCAATGATTAAGACAATTATTAAGAAATTTTTGGTGGTATACTTTAAGACAATTATTAAGACAATTTCTGGCGGTATACATTAAGACAATTATTAAACAATTATTAAGGCAATTTTTGTTGGTATACTATAAGACAAATATTACGACAATTTTTGGTGGTATACTTTAAGACAATTATTAAGACAATTATTAAGAAATTTTTGGTGGTATACTTTAAGACAATTATTAAGACAATTATTAAGAAATTTTTGGTGGTATACTTTAAGACAATTACTAAGACAATTATTAAGACAATTTATGGTGGTATTCTTTGGACAGCAAGATAGTCAACTAGAAACTCTTGATAGAATATTGATAATAGATTAATACAAAGAACACTAGGAACGCATGTTTAAAATCCCGAGAAAAATTCTGATGTAAATTTTGAAAAAATATGATATAATCATTGGTCGAAGATATTTTGCCTTTTCATTTTTTTAACAGTGAATAATCAAATTTAACCTGGCTATTCAAATAAATTTATCCAATCTTTATAAAGGGTGTAAGTTGTAATTACTGATGTTTCTATAATATATATTTTATTTTCAAATTTTATATTAGTTTCAATCTACGACAAATTGAAACTTTTTTTTAAATTCTCGATGTTGGTAGAACCTATTTAAAATATAAAGGAAAATAAATATCTCCTCTGTTCAAGTAGCCTTGGACTTAGGTTTTGCGTTTTAACAAGGCATGATACGATGACTACGGTTCAGGGTAAAAAATTCCGAATGGGAAATTTATCTAAATTTTTACTGGAGACAAACAAAATGCAATGATCCAGCCCACACCGGAAAGATCCATCGCCTATCACAAACTGTGGTACAATATTTAAAGCCCACGAAGATGGCAAAAGAGTATGAAATGCTGGGCAGAGCCAAATACACAAATATACATCTTCAATGTACAAGTAGTCCGGAACCCAAATTTCTCCGCAGACTGCCCCCCCCCCCATGTACTAGCCTCCCAGTTGTCGTCCCTGGGGGTGCTCGATAAAAATTGAGGGGACGGGATGGTGTTGGTTCACCTATATGGTGCTGCCATTGAAAGTAACCAATGATTCTTGCGGATTAAGTGCGAATGCCTTCACTGAGAAGTGCCCTGCAATGGCAAACCACAACAACAGTTTCTCGCTTGTTATGAGCTCGTCAGCAAGCTATGTCCGACGAGTAAGTAGCTATAGTAAGTGGCACAGTAATACTTACTGTATCTTTTCAGTAAATGGATTTACTTTCGGAATGACACCTTATTGAAAATTACTTAAACTGCGAAAAGTTTATATAAAAAACAATTCTTTCGTAGTATTCATTGTACAACACGAAAGTCATATACTAACTTGACAAAATATTTATAATCAGTTCAAATATCAAACATTTGACGATTTTTCAAATCTCTTAAGCAATACTTTTCTGTAAAAAAATGTAAATATAACTAAACTAACAGACAAGTATTCTTAGTTTTTTTACTTCTATTTCCCGAGAAAACACTGAAGAATAAAATTTAACCGCTTGCAATTATGAGAGA
The DNA here is from genome assembly GCA_907164885.2 of Dolomedes plantarius. Taxonomy (NCBI): domain Eukaryota; kingdom Metazoa; phylum Arthropoda; class Arachnida; order Araneae; family Dolomedidae; genus Dolomedes; species Dolomedes plantarius. The sequence goes on from OU015503.1 coordinate 75,272,078, forward strand.
TATTACAAAACTTTATAAAACGGAATTAGTATTCAAAGCCTATCATTCTACATTTATTCTTTTATGTTTGAAGTTGACATTCATTACAAATTGTGACCGATTACAATAGATTTTTCTGATTATGAAAGTACTATAACAAGTGCTACAACTTTTCCTTTAGTGGGGATACTTTCGAGATAATTATATGCTTTACATTAGATAATTTGAGAAGATATTTGAGAAAGGTAATTGCTTAGAAAACAAATATATTTCTTCCTTCTTTCATAATAAAATTTTCTAGAGACTTTAATTATAAATTAATTTAACAAAATTACTATTATTTTTTAAATTAGTTTTTTTTTCAATGCTGCAGGCACCTGTCTTCTGACGGAGGGTACTTGCATTTTGGATCACTAAGATCCACTAGGTTTTACTGGCTATTTTATTATGGGAGCACCATATATGTGAGCCACCAATGCTCCTTATCAGGGGAACGACACGGAAATGACCAAGACTTATTCGTGATTTGAAACCGAATTAAGATTAAAAAATTCAGGTGGTGGGGTTGAACCCGTGTTGGTCATAATGGACATAGTCAGAACGCTAACCAGTGTACGATGTGAGCAGTTTTACAGTGAGAGTTATACTGTTTATTTGTTTTTCATATTTTGTGGCCTAAATCACCATAAGATCTAATGACCACAAAAATTGAATCAAAGAAAACAAAACAAAATCCAAATGTGCTAAGATACAATAAATAGCTTTTCCTACTTCATTAAATTGCAAAAAGATTACCCATAAAAAAACTGTATGATGAAGATACTAAACAGTTTTATTTTTAACTGAATATTCCCATAAAATTTCACTTTCAAAAATATTTTTAACAAAGTACTTAAACACAGTGCTATACGAAGATTAAACTTTTCATAAAATCTTATCCAAACGTGTATATAAAATTTAACCATTTGAGGGTCGCAGTTTGCACAGTGCAAACGCCCAAATCTAGTCTTTTTTTCGCTTGCAATCAATGTATTCCAGTTAAATGAGCAGAAAAAGGGTTAGTACTGCCATCTGTTATCAGTTTAAAGAAGTAAAAATATTTTGCAACCGTTAATTTGAAAATTTTTTTAAGTTTCTTTAGGTTAAAAAAATCGGGAAAAATAATCTGCACCGGGTAAATGGGGAAGGTTGTTGCTCCTGAAAGGACTAAGAGATGCAATTGCCGTTTCTTAATTGTCTAAATTTCTTAGAATACTACCCATGGAAATTTAACCACGGAAAAGATAATCTTGGAAATTGCAGTAAAACGTTAATTTCATAAGTATGATAAATTAAGACAGAATTTGAATAAATTAGAAAAAACTTGTTTATAGATAGATGCATTAAGATGTTTCTTTTTGTTTCTTACTGCCCCCTGGCTGGAAGTTCCGGACCAGGTCCTTATAGACTTCTGGTTGAGTAGTGATGCTACGCTTTGTAATAGTACAACAAGTTTTTGAGTCCGAATTGGGCAGCTGCCATCTCAGTTTTGACTGAGCACCACCAGGAGTGACATGTGGGGGGTCCTACCCTCAACCACCCTTTCTGACCTCATAGAGGGACTTTACCGTCTACTGATCTGACGAGCCAATATTCGTCCTAGAAACGAAGGTATTTAATGACACCTGTCGGGATTCGATCCGAGTAACCCCGGTGACGAAATTCGATATGCTACCATTAGGGCCTGTTCACATAGGAGTCCGTTACGTTGCGTTAAGGAAAAGATGACGTTGAGACGATAATAAACCAATCATAGGCCTCCAAACGATTAGCGATGAAATTTTTAACGCCTATGATTGGTTTATTTTCGTCTCAACGTCATCTTTTCCTTAACGCTACGCAACGGACTCCTATGTGAACAGGCCCTTAGGCTACATCTGGACTTGCATTTAGATATCAACTGTTGTTTCAGAAAATCCCATGATATTTCCTATCAAAAGTCGTCAAAGGGAAAGATTGTGTAGGTAATTTCCATAAAATATCAATTACATACATACTTTTAACAATGCACTTATATGCAACATATTTAGCATGTGACATCCTTTAGTAAATGCCCTTAAATTATGGTATTCATCGTGCATTCACCAAAAAATTGTCTTTACAGACGGAAAAAAGGCATAACGCGGCATATAATAGCTCCACAAAATTGTGTGAGGCAAGTGCGATGCCTTGCTCTGACCTTCAATTGCAAGCATTTCTTAAAGCGCACGCATGGAGAACTACATTGATCATGAAAAAGAAACAGAACAAAGATAGGAAAGGACAAATGGTTGGGGAGAGGGTAACTGGTGACCATTCGAGAGTTCAAGTGTTAAAAATAAAAAGGGACAGTTTAATGACAGAGCTAAGTAGAAGGTTCAGGTAAGGGTGTTTTAACAAGGATAGCTTTTAAAGAACTTTAAATTTGGAAAATACATATTACCCTTGCGGATTCTGAACCTGATTGTTCAATGAGAAAACTGGAAATTCTTGATCTCGGGGGGGGGGGGGGGGTAATAGCACGGCATATATCAGCAGATTAAGGGAAAATTTTTATTTCTATTGTGAATACTTTTAGCAGAATAGACCGAAAACGTCTTTCAAGTGAGCGACATAATTTCTGACAGCAAGATTAAATCAAGGCAAAACATTACATGGTGAGTAATCGTTTGAAAGGTGTTTTATTTTCTTAAATTATGTTACCTTATTTTTTATTAAAACTTTCCAATTTAGATCTATCATCAGAGCACTATTTTTTTAAGTATGCATTTACACTTTGAAGGACTTTACTCTCGCTTATGCAGATTACTGACCGTTAATAGTTAATAAATGCTGTAAGATAAATTTAAATAACGAAAATTATAGAGAAAATGTATTGTTTTCCTATCTCATCCAAAATTTAAGTATATTTCTGCTCGATTCGGTTATTAAATGTAAATTGCACATGAAATTTCTAAGCATACAAGGAATAGAAACGTATGGTCTTGCTCATTAGCAATCTTCAAGGAAATAGATTTCGTTTTTTTTAGTTCTCATTTGTTGGTCATTACACAGCTGATTATGATCATGAATTTCGTATGATGACATTCATATAAATAAATTCTTTACAGGAACTTTAAAGCACTCGCCTAAATGTTATCTGACTGACGAGAAATATGACGCAGAGTCACTTAGTCCGATTTTTAAAAAAACCTTTCAAGATGTGACGGTAAAAATCTTGTTTTGATACCCTACCCCACCCCCCGAAAAAAAAAGACAAATATTTTACTAAATATTACATATGTGGATAAATAAAGATATAACTTACGAAAGCTATCTTAAAGAAAGTCGAGTTTTTCGTTCTATGGGTCGTATATAAGAAGTTCGACTCTAATGTACTTTAAAGATTTCGATCGTGCAATATAATAAGCCATTTGCAGTTATTTATATATCCTCTTTCCCAAATGATAAATTGAAAATAACTATATAATCTCTCTCTTTTAGTAAACAAAATTTTCTATTAATCGGAATTTTCTGTAGAACTTCAAAAATGTTTTTGTATGAAAATGAATGCCAATATTGCAAAGATCAGATCCTTTATAGCGAAAACTTGATCACATTAATATAGTTTTTAAATCTTTTATTACCTTTCTTGTGGTTTTAAGTGATTCGATTTGAATTTTTTTTGCGGATCGATAGGTATTTGTGTTCACTAATGTGAATGTGGAGCATTAATAATTTTGTTTATTAAAATTTATGAATAAAATAGAAATTAAATAAATTAGATATGATATATTACAAAAATATATAGTAATATTCATTTGATAACACACACACACACATATATATATATAAATATATTACTATACTATATATATATATATATATATATATATATATATATATATATATATATATATATATATATATATGTGTGTGTGTGTGTGTGTGTGTGTGTGTGTGTGTGTGTTAGTAAAATTATTCAACTTTGGCCTATTTTGAGTTGTTGCAACTCGTAGCATTTCATTTGAATGCTAATTTGTCATCATTGAGTATTGGGTATTTTTTATCAGCTTAAAGTTTAAATGTAGAATACAATGATTCATAGCCACAATTTGTACTGAAAAATGAAGATTATTGAAATTTCCTATAATTCCGAGCTTGGGTACTTTGATTCTGGCATAAACTTCCAAAATTCTAACGGAGAGCTATATAGATAGTGACAGAGACAGAACTAAACATGACTCACGTGCCTCAAGTTTGGCGGCCCCTGGAACATTCTGTATTCAAGGGCACTTTTTTTATCCAATCCGGATCCATCCAGTCACCTGTAACCTTGACTCGTGAAATAGTCATCAAAACTACATTATATGACATATATCAGAAGCTCTCTCACTCTCTACTCGGCGTGTCTTTAAAAACAGACACTCACAGAAGACACATGCACTATTTGGGCTTCATTTACACCGCCCTTTGGGATTATCGTAGTTACCTCCTCTCAACAGAAGATGTGATTTTTTTGAGCTGTCATTATTTTAATAGACGTAATACTGCGAAACAACAGTTCTGAAGAAAATTAACTCTGGAATTCCAAATATTCTTACATATACCGGAGAAATATTTTGTCAACCGTTGTTTGCTTGGACAGAAAACAATTCAGCATAAATTGGGACTCCTTTCGGATTTGCAAGTACGAGTATATACCGATATCACAGTAATTCATATGGATATAAGCAATACATCAAATGGGAATACTTCGCAGAAGATCAGGGAATTGGGTAAGAAAATTTAATCATAAAGACTTCTCGTTACCGTAAAATCTGGTTATGAATAGTAATACTTCAATAGCAGGAATTTAAAAATAAAAAATCGTGACTTGTATTCATAAAACTTTTGGAATCAGATCAGAACTATGCAAACGACTAAGTAAAGCAAATATGTGCACTCAAGCTTTCATTTTTAATTTAATGAGCAAAAGAATCAAAATTAATTCAGAAATATCTCTAACTAGCTGAATACCCGTACTTCGCTACGGAGTACATTCAAATTAAATACAATGGACAATGTATGAAATTAATGCTAAAATACATATATATTTATAATAGATACAACAATCAATATATGCAAATGAGGTATATATATATATATATATATATATATATATATATATATATATATATATATATATATATATATATATATATATATATATATATATATATATATATATATATTGAAAATATTCAAATTAAATCTAATAGAACATACTAAAGACTATACTACAATTTGAAGAATATTTCTTTTATTTCTTTTAATATTTTTTGATAATGTCCAATCGTCTGCCGCATTAGCAAGACGAATTTTATTTTGTCTATTTCGTTGTTATGCACGTGACACAAAATTAATTTAAAGTATCACAAAAAGAAAAGAAACCACGTGATCAGCATTTAATAGATTAAATTCAAAAAAATAATCTTTAAAAATTCCCCAAAAATCAGAAAATGGGAGTAAAGATTTGAAAATGATTTCATTTTTAAGGAATTTTTATGATCTCCCTCCTGATATAAATTGTATAACCTTCAGATTATTATTTTAAATGTCAACTTAAAAAAAGTTGAAAAACAGCTTAAAAATTTAATTTAAAAAAATCTAAGAATTTTTTTTCAAAAATCTGTCTTAGTGCACCCCTACACTATAAGAAGAATCGCCCTGCAAAATTTCAGTCTTTTAGATCCAGCGCAGCTGTTTGGTCTGTGCGTTATCAGTCTGTCAATCAGTCAGTTACGGCACTGTAATATATATATATATATATATATATATATATATACTTAGATTAACAGCATCAGATTAGGTAATATGATTAATAACATGAAAGAAATTTCCAGTACATGAAAACCAAATGAAAAGAGTTTAGTATAGTATTATATTACTTTACAGCACATCAAATTACAAGATAACACTTGCAAAGACAAGTTTAAAAAATAATCATTGTGCCAAAATATTCTTTAAGCTTATATAATCGCATTTATGATAAAATAAAATTTTCTGTCTAGGAAATATAATGAGACCAGAATTGGGAAAACACATTTCAGTAACAATCCAAATCTATAACAATGAAAGTCTGTTAAATTGTGGAATTCAAAACTTTCCTATTGTGTACCAAAATAATGTCTTTTTAACAGTTATATAACCTAAATAAAAATTAAAAATTAAAATAAATCTCTTATGAACAAAATTAATTTTTTTACAATTCTTCATATGGTGAATAGAAGTTTTATCCGATATTTAAGTTAGTTTGCAATAAGTAATTAAAACTTTTTAAAGTCCCTGCTGTGAATATATCAGATATTAACGCCTAAAAATTAATTTTTATGCGTTAAGTTGGAACGTTGAAGTAGCAGTTATAAATTTCGCTATCGATCAGATATAGTAAAAAGAATATGCTAATTTTTATTGAAAAGTTATTAATTTTAATAGATAACGGGACAAAAATTAATCTTTTAATTCTTTCATATTTTAAACAAGATAATTCTTTCTACAGTGAAATATATAAGATTTAATAGAGCAATGTTATATTCTATCTACTGTCAACAATTTTTTAATTATCTGCTTAATATTTTTCTTCAAATATTCTCATGTAATTATAACACGTTTTATATTCTTATAGTGAATACAACAAATAAGTTACATATCAAAACATTTTACGACAATTACAAAAAGTTGTCTAAGTAACTCTAAAAATGCTGTCAATATGCCTGTTTCAGTAAATAACTGAATAGTACAGGTATTCCTCGACATACGACCAAGGTAGGGAACAAGACATTGATCGTAAGTTGATTTGGTTGTAAGTCGAGTTTCAAGAAACTTTTTTTTTATATATGGACATACAAATATTTTTTTTTTTGCTTTCATTCATACATACGTAATTTAAAATACATTATACTTTATTTAGAAGACAGAAATTATTCTTCGCCATCACTACTTATTATGTTAATACAATCCATCGCACAGTGGAGCATTTGTAACAAAAGCCTGGCCAAAATTATTTTTCATGATTTGTAAAGTTAAAACCATTGCTTTTGACTTTTGACTTACTTTGTAATAGTAAATACTCCTATTTTTTTAAATATTTTTTTTTTCATTTTAAAAATTTAATTTAAAAAAATGAAACTTTTAAAATGTATCTCTATAAATCAATATTATATATATATATATATATATATATATATATATATTTATTTATTTTTCATTCAATATTTACCAAAGTATACTAAAGACACTATAGGGGTTTTAATTTCTAAGTGACTCCAGAAGATTAATTTTTCAGTCTGATGAACTCTGATCTTCGTCATCTTCTTCAAATTCCTCTTCTTCATCACTCTCTTCTTGTGTTTTTTTAGAAGGACCGCCACGAGAACCCTCTGGAAGAAGAATTTGTATGATCTGACTACTATATGCCTTCTCTTTTCCCCTGGCATTTGTCAAGAGCAGCTCATATCATTTTGTAGCTCTTATTAGCGTTTCTGTGATTTTTTTTCCTCAAGTCAGCCACATCAGGATTTCCAGTAGTTCTGTGACTCATAGTTGCAGCAAATGTCAGCTCTTTGGGGGTTGCTAATTATCACAGTTTCTTGGTTTTCCTGCGTTTACTCCTTTCACTTGACTCAATGAAATCTTTTTGAGGGTGGCCTGGGATGACAATAGAAATTATAGGTACCCTGACGTTATTTGCCAACCAATCACCATTCGCCTCCGGGAACCTCTCCTCTTTGTAATTTGCTGAAGTCCACTTATTCTTTAAATCAGTTTTAAAATACCTGAGGGAACGAGTGAGTAAGCTTCTTTTAGCATCTGGGCAACTCCTTATATCCGCTACTCGGTATTCCATAAACTGAAGCTTTTCATCAATTGATTTTTCGGTAGATTCCTTAGCCAATTCGTACAAAGTTAGTTTAATAATTTCCCTTTCCATCTTCAGAAATTGAAAAACGTAAAACCTGTAATGTGCCAGTAAAAATATAGTTTTTATCTCTACAATTTGGTTACGAATAACGGGTATTTAAGAATCCCTAAAACCAATATCAGTATTGAAGGAGTAAAATTTTAAGTTGTGATATAACAAAATATTTTAATTTATTTAATGATTGTGCACTTTATCCTACAATAGTATAAAATGTTTTAAGGAATATGTTTTTGTTCTTGACAAATAGTAATTAATTTATTAAATGAAATACTATGTAATCCATTATTAATTTTATTATATTAAAAAAAGTTTTATACTATCCTTGATGTTTTTGTCTGGTTAAGTTCAATACTGTGTTTACTCTTATTTCTTAAAATTTGTTTTTTTTTGTCTGAAAGGCTTAAGAATAAATAAAGTTTTATACGTTAACAAGATTTATACAGATTACATCTATAATGGTAAGTTGTTTTCAAATCATACCCATGAAGAAATTTTCATGAAAATAAAAAGAGATCTTTATTAAAAAAAATTCTATAAAAAAATGGTAGCTGTTTGCGAAAAGATTTTCTTTGAAATAGACTCTCGATACTGTATCCATTACGAATATAATTCAATTTAGGTCCGACAAGCCCCGACACACCTTCATAAAGCATTTAAAAAATCTAACTTAGATTTAAAAAGACTTAAAAATAACATTTTTCAAGCTAACATTTTTTTAAATACGTTAATAGTAAAACTAAGTAAATTATTATATATTTTAAAACAAATCTGATGCCCTGTTTTGACACGAAATCCTGATTCAATTTCAAAACATTAATTCTTAACGCCACGAAAAATATAGATTTAAACTAACAACAAATCTGAAACGTTATCAAATTACATGTCCATTCGTCCATTCTGATCATTTACATCGAGTTATGCTAATAGTTTAACCCAGTGGAGTTGGATACTCTAGCAGGACAAGTAATAAGCCTTAATAGTGATGCTTAAAGCCATATGCTCCATGCCATAAAGCTCACATTGTCCTCATATGGTTTGAATAATATCACGAGTCTTTCCCTTGCTTAACTGGCCTCTACTATCACCAGATCTCAATACCATCTGAGCATGAAACCCCATGAAACCTGTTCTTCAACTGAGGCTAGGAGCTGCTGGATGTTACTTATGGTCCTGGAAATGATGTGAGTAACGCGCCAGTTAGTCAGAAATGATAAAATCCACTTTTTACAATTGTTGAGCAATTTTTAATTTTTACACCTTTGGCCTGGTTTTTGCCTCAAATACTCCACTGTGGGTTCAGAATGTGCGACTGAAAATACGTTGAAAGCTTTTTTAACAAAGTTATCCAAGGGAGTTTGAACAAATTGCGTCTTCTTTTCCTTGCATATTGTCTGGTAGCAAGGCAGATTTTCCTGACACTTGTGAATCTTTCTTCATTTGGATCCATTTCTTCTAATCGTTGTAGTTCTTTATTAATATAGTGAAAAATTGAAGTCATTTCTGCCAAAACAAATTTTTTTTATTGTACTTCGGCTTATTCGTTTGTTTCATTTCTAAGTCTATTATTTTTTGTGGCACTTTTTTCTATTTCCAGCCATAGATGGAACTAAATTATGTATGCACTTAACTTCAAAGATAAAATTAGAACAGCTACATATTTAAGAATATAAAATAGTTAGTACTATTTTTATGTAATGATAACAAGAAGCGTCGACTGCGCACTTGTTTTGTTAACTCTCTAATGAAGGTTTATTTGATTTATCGTGTAGATATCGAAACTATTGCATCATACATTTTTATTTTTACGCCACAAATTTGTGCTGAATTACGCATTTTTATGTAAGGATGAGAAGCGACGACTGCGCCCTTGTTTTGTTAACTCTCTAATGAAGGTTTATTTGATTTATCGTGTAGATATCGAAACTATTGCATCATACATTTTTATTATTACGCCACAAATTTGTGCTGAATTTCAGATTATTGCATCATATTTTTTTAATAATTATGTAATACATATCGGTATGTACTGTACATTCGAGGAACAATATTTTTGAGAAAAAATAAATTAAAATAACGAAAAAATAAAATAAAAATTGCGGTCACTACGATAATTCAGTTTTATTATCAAATGCTTTACTTGACAACACTTGCTCTTCAACACTGGTCCAGTTTTGACTCATCACGGATTTTTTTTTGCTCCCATCAGGAATTTAGCAAACATATAACTCCATACAAATTGATTTTTCTTAAAGAAAATTTGCAGCAGTTTCTTTTCTATAGGTTCTAAGCCCTTTATTAGAAATTGTAAGATGTTTACGTTGCTCAATTAAAGATACAATATCAGTCCCAGCAAAAAGTCCCTCCGAATTTTTTTTATTTATCTTCGTTGGATGTGTGATATTGTTCCAGAGGCGAGAATTATCAGTTTAATAAATGCATTTTAAGCTGACTACCTACGCTAAAAATGTCATTTTTTGACTATTATGGTCTATTTTATTTTTTGCTAGAATCGTGTAATTCAATCTTTTCTCTTTTCAAAACCAGGGCCCGACTTAGCCTAATTGGGGCCCGGGGCAAAAACTTCTTTGGGCCCCCCCCCCTCTGCTTCACTACTTCAGTAATGAAGAACTTAATACTTAATACTAAACTTTCTATTCGATTTGGGGGCCCCCCTCTGATGTGGGGGCCCGGGGCAACTGCCCCGTATGCCCCTGCCTTAGTCAGGCTCTGTTCAAAACCGTTTGATTTTCATTCTACATCAATTAGTAGAAGCAGAGTTATAGCTATTTTAAAAAAACATCGTCTGCTACAAAATTGAAGTGACAAACAACTTTAAATGCGTTTTTCTCAGAATTATGTTTTCTAGCACAAATCTATACCGCTATCATGATATTTCACATAACAATGCATATAATTTGATAAAATTTTCAGAATTTTTTTTAGATACTATTGTTAATGAAATGACGCACAATAATTGATTTATAATAAATAGTTTTTCATTTGGGATTGTTTTTATAAGGAAAGGAATGGCGAATCGGGGAAAATTTTCATACTGGAACATAAAATTGGTCTATATTATTTTTGCATTTTAAAATTTCTCTTAGATTGTTGGTCATTTTGAAGTTAACTGTCGTATGTATCATATGTGAGAAGGGAATTAAAATAGTAACATAAGAATTTTGTGCTGAGTGATAAGTGTTTTAGCTAAATTTCATTAAAAATTACTTCAAATTGTCCATTTTATACAAAAGTACAGTATTTACAGATAAGTTTTTGTGCATTTTTTAACTTTTAAGAGCTATTTTGCCATAAAAGACCAAAAAATCCCCAAAAAATTGATTTTTTCAATTCCTACTATTAGTTCACACTCTCTCTATATATATCTTGTTCAAATTTTCAATCGTTAATAAAAGTACTTTTTATTCATCCACTCAAGTTCAAATACATTTTTTTAAACTTGTAGTGGATGACACTTGATGTTAATACAGTTTTTTATATATTAATTCATTAATTAAATTTAATTAATCAATTTTAGTTTTAGACCATATATATCTTGTTCAAATATTCAATCGTTAATAAAAGTACTTTTTATTCATTCACTCAAGTTCAAATACATTTCTTTAAACTTGTAGTGGATGACACTTGATGTTAATACAGTTTTTTCAAATATTAATTCATTAATTAAATTTAATTAATGAATTTTAGTTTTAGACCTAGAGCGTCTCTTGCTCTTGAATAGTAATTTCCCTCTTTTTACTGTGTAAACGGTAGCACTGTGGTATCGCGGGCTTCTCCCGTCATGTAGGTTGCGAGATCGAATCCCCAACCTGACAAACTTTTTCTCTCTCTTTCCCCCCTCCTAATCTCGCACAGTAGGCAAGGTTCTGGCAGGCAATCCATTTTTTCAATTCCTACTATTAGTTCACACTCAAATATTTCTTTGTTGACCTAAGTAGGAATTGACTTTAAATTTTTTTTTATATATTACTTGTTTAACTTTTAAGAGCTATTTTGCCATAATTGACCAAAAAATCCTTAAAAAAATGATTTAAAAAAAAATTAGATTCGAACGTAGGCAGTCACCTTAATGTCTTCCTCATACATTTTTGTGAAAATAAAGTTTTGTGTTTAAAGTGAAAATACAAAATAAGTATAAGGTAAAGGCACCTATAATGGGCCATGTCCCTATAATGGGCCGCCCTTTAGAAATGTCGAGGAATTAAGGGTCTATTGTTACCTAAGGCAGTAGAAGGGGTGAGGGTCATTGAGGGACATGGCCCATTATAGGTGCATTTACCTTACTGGAAACATTGCGTTTTCGGACTCCAGAAGCATAATCAATACTTTTCACAACCACATATGTATAGATGTATGATTACTAAGGCTGCTGTGAACTTACCCTAATGGATTCACTCACCTCAACGTTAACCTATGGACTGTCCAAGTATTGCCGAAAGGAAAGGAAAAAGTGTCCATGTATTGCCGACTTGGATTGAAAGAATTTTTTTTTAATTGTACTCCATAAAAGAGAAAGATTTTTTTTACACCTTGGGAAAATTTCCGTTTTTATTTAAAAAAATGCAAATAATATTTAAAAATTTAAAAAATTCTGGGGGAAATCTAGTGTAGTGTGTTTTAAATGCTCATCAACTCCTTTGGTGGACGAAATCAATAAAATGAATCGTGTTGAAAGGGGCAGAAAAGTGTCAGACTATCTGCAAATACCATTTTTATTGGATTATCAGTATTTATGTAGCTGTCATTAGTAGACACATTTTCTCCATAGGTTAACATTGAGGTAAGCGAATCCAATAGCACAGCAGCATTAATGGTATCAACATTTATTGATCGGTATATGTTTTACATCCGAGACAAACAAAACCTTATCTCCTAAAACAAGGGTTCCCAACCTTTTTATAGTACCGTATCTGTACATTGTAAACAATTTGATGACGTACCGGTAGACCAAAAATTTTGAAATGGGGAATAAAATGCAATGGAGAACATTTGTAATAAAGATAAGTAATTTGGGCTATATTTTTATTGCTAAACATATACATCTAATATATAAAAATGAATGTTTGTCTGCTTGTCTGTAATTGTATAGAAATCCACAGTTTAGGAGCGCCGATCGTGAAATTTTACATACAGGCGTCGTTAAAAACAACCGAGGGATTTAAATAAATCTGAGTTTAATACAAGTATCTTAACAGCTTCTTAATATTTATTAATAATACAATTACTATTGATTTATAATATGCATTTAATTTAAAGATGTTTGAAACACAAAACACTATTTTTAGTCGAACTCAGACACAGTTATATTTCGTAAACACAGTTATAGACACAGTTATAATTCGCAGGCGAGTGCCAAATTTTTATGGGGTGGTCATAGATAACACACTCAGGCGTAGACGGCATCTTTTGAGATTAGTAAATCCAAATAAAGTATTACAACACAAACAATGGATAAAAAATTCGAAATTAAAATATTAAAACGTATGTATTAATAGTTATTATAGTCATTTTTTTCCTTTTTTCGTAATGCAGATTTTTAATAGATTTTTTTTTAAATTGTAAAATCATTCACGTACCTGTAGCTGCTTGTACGCGTACCGGTACTGGTATGCGTACCCAAGGTTGGGAACCACTGTCCTAAAATATTAAAGTAGTAGGTGTTTACATCAGCTCTAAAGTGAAGTTGTAGTTGCAGTATTTTATCTAAAGCCAAGGAAAACGGCTTTTAGTCATAAAACATTCCAGATCGATTCAAATGATTACATACTTTTCAGGTAATGAATGTCATTCAAATTAAAATGCTGTAAGAACCTATGTCATTAACATTTAGTCGGGGTACCACTGTAATAACGCTTCCCTACTTTAATTGTTTTTTTAAATAATTTACCCCATTACAAACACTTGATTATTTTTGCGGTTTTGAATCGTTTAAAAATATTTGGTTTTGAATGAAAAATTATTTTAATTCATGATTACTATGTTAAAGTAAAACTGTAAATCTTTCTTAGTGTAAATAAATTTGCAAAAAAAAAATTGTGTAAAAGCATCCAGTTTTAATAGGTATTATAGAAAATATGATACTAATTTTAAGTGCAAATTATGAACAACTTGCCTATCCTATTGAAGATTTCCTCTAGCTTTTTTCTTTACACTAACAGAAACATTTTTTGTATTATTTACACTGCAAAACAATTTAAGCTCCTTTTATAAGAACAATGAAAAAGAGATCTAAAATTTAAACCCTATGACGACTGTGTGTCGAATTTGGAAAAAGTGTCCTTAAGTTTCCTACCGGCCAAGAGACGGAATTATTTTACCTTCATACTTCATATGCATTCTTTTGTCCACCTCTCTCCCACTCCGGTGAGTTCGTAGTTGTGGCGTGTTTAATGATGCTTATGTTTATTCAGAGGGAAAAAATATATAAAAACATTTAAGTGTACAAATGCGAACAATTTCTCCTCAAATAATTAAAAAATTGTTTTAAAGTGATAATATGATTTAAAATAAAACCTTAATAGGCAGAGATTAGGAATAACGTAAAATAGAAGAAACCGAAAACTAAGCTCAATTGTAAACTTTAAAAGCTACCTCTCCCATCAGTAGACTAGTTGAACGACTACAAAATATGTCAAAGCATGCAAAATAGCCTCTTTAGGTACTTTCTTTAGGTACTGTTTAGGCAATTCTATAACAGCAAATTCTAAAGGGTAGAGTTGCCAACACGGGAGGTAGAAATAGTAGAAAATCATTTGTAATGAAATAACAAGAAACACAGAAAGGGTATGAAAATACAAGAAAAACTATAAATATTAAGAGGAAAATTCAGCACATGTTATCCCTCCAAGCTGCATTTATATAAGGGGCAGAACTTTAGTTACTAACCAAGTTTTTAGAGCTTCGAGTCATTAAAATTTTTTCCGAATAAATCCACGTTTAAAATCAATCTCAAAGGGCAAAGAATAACCACAACTGAATAATAAACTTATGGACTGATCACTAGTATGGGAGGTGATAGAAGACTTAGAAATTATTTTCTTTTATCACATAGCTCCTATGCATTTTGGAGCAAAATATATGAACCCTTAATTTAATTTTTTTATCACATAGCTCCTATGCATTTTGGAGCAAAATATAAGAGCCCTTCTAGTTTGGCCGGTGTAGCCAAGTCTGTACTAAAACGGATTAAAATATTTAACCAGGGCACCAATGCGTAACTCTCTGTGAGCGCTATTTTCATAGGAGTAAAGGCCAACTTATCATTACCTTCGGTTTGCCCTATATCTTCATCCATGATTTTCTCGCCAACTATCATCTTATTCCTTTAAATGTGATTTATCAGAAAAAAAATAATTGCATCAGTTACCTTATCCATAAAATTAATAATAAAGCAAAATAAATTTAATAAATTTTTTTTTCAAAACATTCGATATTTTTTTCAATTTGGATTACAAAACAATGACATTTACAAATCTTTTAATACACTTTTAAAACTCAATGGAAATTTAAAAGAAAATTTTATTGCTTATTGAAACCTCGAGTTTAGTTAACGAAATTGGTAATACCATATGATTTTTACTTACCTAAATGTACATCTAGCATCACGAGATATGAACGCTGGTAAAGAATATTGAATTACTTATAAACATTTAGGGTCTTTACCTCATGCATATGAAAGAACATGTGGTAGATATATTTCAAAATGTAAGTATCTCCTATGTTACGAGGTTATGTTACGATATTCAAGTGTGTCTTTTTACATAACTTTAAAAATGAAAATACTTATTTCCTCTTGTCGTTTAAGTTTAAAAACGTACATATTATTTGATAAAACTAGAGATATAGCCATGAAGACTTTTTTTCCGTTGTAGATTATTAATTAAAAATGTTCTTTTAACAGTAATTTACATGCGATTAAATGTATTCAGAAGTGTAAAATTTGCCCACCATAATACATATAAATAGAAATATTTTACTCGGAACACTAAAAGTCATGCTATAAGTAGTTCGTAAAAATATTATTAAGGATATTATTATCATTTCTAAATCGTTGGTGAGAGCTTATATTTCATATTTAACTTGTGACAAATTAAGTATCAATTTACAATGTGTTTTATTCAAAAATTCTAAATACTTTTTGAGAGACGAGAGCATTAAAGTAATATTTCATTAAATAAAAGAAATATTTAATATTTATTTTTGATGCTAAAGATTATTTTGTAACGAATTTAGTATAACTTTTATGATGACCTTTATTCAAAATTTTTAAGCTCTTTATTGAAAGGAGAGCGTAAAGGTGTTATTTTTTATTAAATATAAGGAATATTTAAGTCGAATTTTGTAGCTTTAAAAGCTAGATAATTTTAAGTACAATTCAATCTTCCCTTTTAAATACTAAATGAAATTTTGCAAATATTAATATTTAAACAGTGTGATGTAAGTAGAGAGTAATGTCCTCATACTGCATTTCATTGAAAAAATATAAGTATATTTAGTACTGTTATATATATTATTTGTGCCACTTTGAAATATTATCTGTGCAGTATGAGCGTTCATTATTTAACTGCATTATCTCAAGCGAAGAATTCAAACGCATATTTTTCTGTATCTGAATTAGAATATTAAAGATAAAAAAAATTGTATTTTGATCCTGCGTTTTTTGAGAAAAATAACAAGACTCTTATCGAATTTTTCCCAGTATACGTCTAATATCGTATTCGTCAGCAACGAAGTAAATAATTTTTTACCATAAATATATTGAATATCACATCTGATTAAATGCAATGTTATGATTACCGATATGAAGAATAGGTTATAAAAGATAATTTAAACTGATCTAATTGCTGATTTAAAAAATTATTTACCGTCTTTTTTCATTAATTTGTTACTACGTATCAAATGGACGGTACGTGCTAGGCATGTTTATTTAACCAAATGTGTGTCAAGCTCATACGATTTTTTTTCATTCCATTGCGCATTCCAATTGGAACAAACATGTTTAATTGAATGAATGTATTTATAATTTTTTTCTTAAAGTATTTCTTATTAGCAACATTGTATTTACTCAGATCGAAGAAGCTAAACAACGTCATTTTAAATTAACTACGCGCAGATGAAAGTTAAGTTACATGAAATATTACTTTACTATCGCAACTTTCTCGTCTGTTAAAATATAGAGGATTTTATTAATATAAGTTGTTTTACAACACTAGTTTTCCGTCCTTACAATTTAAACGGTTGTTTTTAACCCCGATCCAAAATTTCATGTTACTGAATGCCATATCAGAAAGGTGTCCAAACGGCGTCTCTCGAACTACATGCTACTCTTTGTCACTGATTTTACAGCTGTTTTCACTTTTCTGTGGCTCATTGTCCAATGAGGAATTTTTCAAATATGTTATACAAGAGTGTCTTATAAATTGCTCTCTGATTTTTTCCTATAAATTTTCGTACTTCACACTTTTTTTCTCTGGCTATAATCAATATGTAATTCAATTGCTACGAGCTGCAATTTCTCAATATATGCCTGATTTGCCAAAACAATTAAAAAAGAACAATTATTAAAGATTAAAACTTCTTAAGGATTTAGAAAATATTAATTTTTTTAACAAATAGAAAATTATATATTTAATGAAAACATTAAAAAAGACAACGCTTAACATTTTTTTCATATCAGAAAGCTTTTTATGTTTTTGGCTCTTCTGAGTATGTAGACATTTCCAAACGGCTGTTATCACCGGTTTTCTTGGCCACTCCTGCAATATAATTTTAATATACAGGGTGTCCGAGCTAAAAGTATCCAAAAGTTATGTCTTATTTTTACGGGACTACCCATTAGAATTTTAAAAAAAATTAAATAAAAATAACATTTCACCAAATTTTGATATCAATACTAGATTTCGATCATAGTATCATAGATTTCGATGTGTGCACATTTTGTAGCACGAAAAACGTCTAAATGGTAATCCAGTTCTCTCCAAGTGTTTCGTAGCATATCAGGAGTTATTACACGAATTGCTTGAATGATACGCTTATTCAACTCATCCACAGTTTCAACTTTTTGTTTACACACAACGGATTTAATGAATCCCCAAGCAAAAAAGTCTAATAACTCCTGATATGTTTCGAAACACTTGGAGAGAACTGGATTACCATCTAGGCGTTAGTAGTGCTACAAAAAGTACACACATCGAAATCTATAAATGATATTAAAACTTGGTGACATGTTCTTTCTCTTTAAATATTTTTTTAAAAAATTCTAATGGATTGTTCCGTAAAAATAAGTCATAACTTTTGGGTACTTTTAGCCCGGACACCCTGCAATTACACCAGCAGCCTGGAAGCGTATAAATTTGCAATTTTGACTCCTCCTATGAGAATATGTTACATGCATTTTGCCATATTAAGTAGTTTATTTTCTATGTAACATTTCGATAAATGCTCTCCTTAGAGAATATGATTTTAATACTAAAATTTGATCGTAATTATTACAGGGCAAATAACTTTTTATTCAAATATTGCTATTTATTAAGTTTCAAGTTCAATGAATTATTTTAATGTTTACTGTTCAAATATTTAAGAATTTTTTTTAAAAATAAATTTACATAACTCATGTAACTAAGTGGTTTTATTCTAAAAAGTGATTTTATTATTAGTTATTTATAAAAAAAAATTTACGTAAGAAGTGGACATTCTCTTAATTGTCATTTCACTATCTATAAAAAGAGTTATAATTTTGTCTATAGTAAGGATAGCATATTTCAAAACTTCAAGAAACTAAATCAGAAAGCACACTTTTATTTGAAAGCAAACCATTTTTGGACACAAACATCTTGTTGGAAGCATAACTTTATATTTAATCATATTATCGATAATAAATTTAAAGTTAATTTAAACGGTAACACAGGCCAGGGAATAAATTTTACACTGCCAACATGAAATGTGAAATCATAAATATTTTACATTATGTCACATAATAGTAATTTCTTGTACATTTAACGAATTTTTGTATTTTATTCCATCGTGTAAGCCTTTAAGATATAAAAGTATTTTTCCTCATGTACTAGAAACAAATCATAGAATTAAAAGTATTTGTCAAAGAAATTCATTAGAAAACTTTTCTTTCTTTAGGAGGAAAATATTCTAATAAATTATCTAAAAAAATACTATACAATTATTTATCCTTTTGTAAGCCATTAGATCATATCGAGAATTGTCCTCGCCAGAAAATCATATGTGCTGCCATCTGTTAACGTTCTTCCGAATTTCCATTAAGAGGAATATACGTATAGATTTTCCAGCTACCCAAAAGTAAAACCTTCCAACACAATATTTTGTGAGTCGAAGTGGCTTACACCGTAAAACCAATTACAGGTAGCCCTCCTACAGCACGGCATATTACAACACGGTTTCACTCTAACACGATAAGATAAATTGCGGGAACCCTCGTATAACACTGCAATCTGTAACACGGTTTCGTTCTAACATGATAAAAAAATTACGAAAAACTTTGTGCAACACTGTACTTCTATAGCACTAGATAACATGATTTTTGTTTAACACGTTTAAAAACTAAATTACCTTAAAATAATGACGGGAAGGAATAATGAACTATAGTGGCTTTACACGAAAATGAATAAACAAATTATAATTTATTCATTTATAACTCTATAAAATTACAAGAAGGCCTAAGCTTAGATGAAAATCTTGAATCATTTTTCCTGAATGCAGACCGTTCCGCTGAAAGAAGCCGAAAATTCAAAAGAGAGCAGCAAAATTGTCTATCTCCATACCATGAATCTACAATGACCTTGTAAGAATCAGCAAATAAACCAAAATTACAGATTTTTTAAAGAGAATAGAAGGTGCAAAAAATCTATATGAAGAAAAGGGTTCTAGAAGTGAAGGGGATATTGGTCAATCGATAAAACGTTATCGTTTGAATGTACTGAGAAGTGATGAGGAAGAAATTTATTAAATTAAGGTCGCATTAAACGAAGATAATATTTTTTTGTTTCTTTTTGTTTTGTGTTATACATACATTTATATTCTTAATACAAATTAAGTTGCTTATATGGAATTTTTTTAAAATGTTTCTTTAAAATAAGTTTTCAGAACGTAACCCCCCTTTTTTGAACTGTCTCTGGGTCTCATATAACATGGTTTCACACAACATGACATTTTCTAGGAACCTATATACCGTGTTATAGGAAGGTTACCTGTACTCTTAATTTATATAATGAGAAATTTTGCGCGTTCCTAAGATACTCTAAGTGGCCAATTATATATATAATAGCTGTTGTCTCTGTATAACACTTCCGGACTGTACTCACCTTCCAATTGAAGCCCTCAGTAAACAAACGGCCGGTTAGGCTTAATTTCAATTTCAGATGTGTATCAGAATTTTTTCTTACCTAAAAACTAATATCTTCTCCATCAAATCACGTTTGTTCAGCCCATTTTTCTATAAAACATTCAGAACTAAAAAAATTGGATGTTTTTAGCTGTATAGTTAACAGGTTTTAAAAATCTGTTTACTTTTGCGATGAATTCTGAAAGTAAACAAACTTGAATGTGAATGAATCAAGTAGCTCAAGTATTCATATCGCGTAGTGAGCTGTAAAAAACTGGATGGCAGTCTACTACTCCAATCGTATGAAAAACAAACTAAATAAAAAATAATGAAAGGGTTTGCTTTTACAAGGTGTGGATTAAATGCAATATTGTTAGATAATTCGGGATATTTTTTAACTTTCATATACTTTTTCCATTATGACGTCATTATTGGTATTATGACGTCAAATTGACGGGTTACCTTCTAGTTTATTATAATCATCTACTAATTATATCTGTGGGCCACCTTTTGCTCTCACTATTGCTATGATTCTCTCTCTCATGGGCTCTGCGTCATGTTAGTCGATGGTTTGAGGAATCTGATACCATATCCGATGAAATGCACTTTCCAGTTCTCTGAGATTGGATGGTTCTGGATCCAACTACCTCATGCCCCTTCCGATCTCATCCCAACAAATGCTCAGATGGTATTGAGATCTGGTGATAGTAGAGGCCAGTTAAGCAAGGGAAAGACTCGTGATATTATTCAAACCATATGAGGACAATGTGAGCTTTATGGCATGGAGCATATGGCTTTAAGCATCACTATTAAGGCTTATTACTTGTCCTGCTAGAGTATCCAACTCCACTGGGTTAAACTATTAGCATAACTCGATGTAAATGATCAGAAACAGTATCTAAATATCTTATGGTATTCAGAAATTCTTAGATACCAATTAAAGGATTCAAAAATGCCAGGAAACATCCCCCAAACTATAATAATGACTCCACCAGCGTGAACTGTTGTGACAATAAACATGATGTCCATTATTTCGGGCAGTTTTCTCCATATTCGCACCCTCCTTTCTGCATGGTGTAGTTGAAAACGGGCCACATCAACCTTCTCCATTCATTTGCAGTCCAATCCTTGTGGTCATGTTTGAAGTAGAGACGTTGGATCTTAGTAGCTGCAGACGGAAAAGGCATTCCAATAGACCTTGGGATTCCATACCTAATATGATGTAATGTGTTGCTAGCAATACATTGGGAAGCCATCGGAGCTGGTACCTGATTAAGATTAGCAGTAATGTGACTCGCTTTTGCCCATCTGTTAGACTGCACAAATTTGGAAACTTTCATTTCAGCTCGAGCACCCTGTAGTCGTCGACGACCATGCGTCTTCAGGATTTTTCTTTGGTAGGACACTCTTTGTAAACATGAACAACTGCCCTCAAACACTTCACAAGTGAAGCACATTTGAGGCGGTGAAAGGGAAAGTGGTGTAAGTCAGTAAGTCAAGTTGTGTAAGTCAAAAGAGTTTAACTGCAAAGATTACAAAAAAATCCACCTTAAATTGAACAAATTATAATTCATAACAATTATTACAATATTGCAATTAATAACTATTTACAATTCCAATATAAATTGAACATGGAGATTATATATTTGCCCCCAAATGAAAAAAGTTGAAAATGTGACTTACACCAATTTGCCTTTCAACGCCTCATTTGATGGTGCTCGCTCCCGCAATCATTCCGCGTTCAAAATCCTTTAAATTGTAGAACATTTATTTGCACACTCAAGTCCTAAGCACTGCAAAAAATCTGTGATATTGCAGTTTTAATTATGTGGGATATTGCAGGAAAATGCAGTTTTATTAGACTTAGTCGATGGAGATTTTGGTATGGAAAGAGTCTTGGGTGAAAACGAAGGAGTCCTCTAATGAAATGCCCTCGCGATACTAATACAATAAGGGACGATGGTTACTAGCTTGTAAGTTTTTTCCTTGCAAATAACAAATCGCTGTAAATAAGCGTATAAACTATATGTGCTCTTTTGCCGCCCTCTTGGTGTAGTAATTAGCGTTCTCAGCACTCCGCAGTGGGCGAGTGTTCAAATCCCGAATAAGGCTTGGTCATTTCTGTGTGGTCCCCCGCATAGGGAGCATTGCTGGTTGACCTATATGGTGCTCCCGTATTAAAAAACCAGCAAAACTTCGGGGGTCTTCACTGGTCAACGTCAGAGACAAATGCCTGCCGCATGAAAAGAAAGAAAAAATCTCTCGCAATATTTTTTTCTGCAAATTTAAAGTGGTTAATTTTAAAAATAATTAATTTGTAATTAAAGTCTCTAGAAACTTTATGATGAAAGCATGAACAAATATATTTGTTTTGTAATGAATCGAGTTTCATAAATATCTTCTCATATTAGCTAATCTATATATATAAAACAGTTCCGTAACTGACTCATTCATTCACTGCCTGACTGACTGACTGACATACAACGCACAGACCAAACCGCTGGACCTAAAGGGCTGAAATTTTGTATGGCGATTCTTCTAATAGTGTAGGGGTGCACTAAGAAAGATTTTTCAAAAATTCTTCTTAGATTTTTTAAAATTAAATTTTTAAGCTGTTTTTTAAACTTTTTTTACGTTTGCATTTAAAATAATACATTGAGGGTTATAAAATTTATATCACGAGAAAGATCATAAAAATTCCTTCAAAATGAAATTTTTTTCGAATTTTTACCTCCATTTCTTGATTTTTGGTGAATTTTTAAAGATTAATTTTTAGAATTTATTTTATTAAATGCTGATCACGTGATTTCTTTTTCTGGTACTTTCAATAAATTTATCGTCACGTGCGTAACAACTAAATAGACAAAAAAATATTTTTTTCTCTTTCTAATGCAGCAGACGATTGGATATTATCCAAAAAAAATGCATATCCCTTACGATATTTTTATAAATATATATATATATATATAGATATATATTTTACATCAATTGTATACATTGATCATCGTATTTATTATAAATATATATATTTATTTTTTGACATAAATTGCATACGTTGACCGTTGTATTTAATTTGAATGTACTCCGTAGCGAAGCGCGGGTTTCCAGCTAGTAAAAGTATATAATTAATGTCGTTAACATTGTTTCCTGATAGAGAGCAATGCTGGCTCACCTATATGGTGCTCCCGTTATAAAGTAGTCAGCAAATTGCGGTGAATAACAAAAGGCGACTGTATAACGACAAAGTGCCTCAGCATCTTAAAAATATTCTCTTTTTCTTAAACGGGAAAATCTTCACCAGAATTCAAAATCTTGGCGAAAATAGGTTTAATGCAGGTCCCTCTCAAAAATGAAAAGGTAACGAGGCCACCTATAAAAAGAGGTAACTGAAATAGGTAACGAGTTTTCATTCATAGATTACTTGTAGGTCAAAGACGATAAATAATTATGCGTTATGGAGAGTTCTGTCTTTTGGAACCTGTGACTACTCAGATAAATTCTCAACTACGTATAAAAAATGACATTGAAAATTGCTGCATGCTTACGGTTGAAAGTTCCGATTTTGTTTTATTCATTTCAGATCTCTGATTCACAAATATATCAAATACAAGGAATCGTTTGAAGCAGAATGCCGTAGAAACGAAATGTGGAAAAAATATCTAGACAGCAGGCAGTCCGTTTTGTTAATACAGTTCTTTTATACATAACTCATCCAAATTTTGAGTTTGATTTGGTCTTGGACCCCATCTTTATTTTATCTCTTGCCTTACATCAGGACCTCCTATTTTTCACCTGTTAGCTTTTCAATGGCTATTAACAAAATGCTATAAAATTAAGGTTTATTAGCTTTAATAAGATTTTTTTTAAACTCTCGTGCAGCAGTTTTTCAGAAATCGCCCTTTAAAGCATGTTTCCATATTTCCTTGTCTCGTTCGTTCACCTACATTATCTTAATAGCGCTCCACGTTGTAATTGTGTATATACACTAAGAGCCAGAAAAACCAGTACGCCTGCCTTATATTGTGTACGGCCCCCACGAGCACGAAGAAGTTCCGCTACACGACGTGGCTTCGACACGAGAAATGTCTGAAGTTATCCTGAGGCAATACACTCCATGAATCCTGCAGGACAGTCCACAAATCCATAGGAATGCGAGGGTGGGAAGATCTCTTCTGAAGAGCACGTTACAAGGCATCCCAGATATGCTCAATACTGTTCATGTTTAAGTGGCCAATGGAAGTTCTAAAATCAGAAGGGTTATCCTGAAGCCACTCGGTAGCAACTCTCGACGTGCGGGGTGTCGCATTATCCTTCTGGAATTGTTCAAGTCCGTCGGAATGCACTATGGACTAGAATGGTTGTAGACGACCGTCAGGATGCTTATGTACCCGCAACCTGTAAGAGGCGTCTCTAGACGTATCAAGAGTCTCATATCACGCCAACTTCACAGGCCCATACCATCACAGAAGCTCCACAAGCTTCAACATTCCTCGGTTGACATATACGGTCCATGGATTGATGAGGTTATCTCCATTCCCGTACACATCCATCCGCCCGATACAGTTGGAAACGAGACTCACCAGACCAGGCAACATGTTTCCAGTCATAAACAGTCCAATGGAGGTCTTGGCAGGCCCAGGAGAGGCGTAAAGCTTTGTGCGGTAGAGTCAACAACGGTACACAAATGCGCTTGAACCTTCGAATGCTCATATCAATGACGGTCCGTTGAACAGTTCGTACGCTGACACTTGTTGATGCCCAAGAAGTGACACCCGTAGCAATTTGTGGAAGTGTTGCACGTCTATCTCGCTTAAAGATTATCGTCAGTCGTCGACGGTTTCGTGCATTCAAGGTCTTTTTACAGCCCCACAACTGTCGGATATTTGATGTTTTACCGGATACCTGATATTCACGGTAAACTCGTGAAATGGTCGTGCGCGAAAATCCAAATTGCCTCGCTACCTCAGAGATGCTATGTCCCATCTATCGTGCGCCGACTATAACGCCACTGTCAAAGTCCCATAAATCGTGACAACCTGCCATTGTAGCTGCAGGAACCGATCTAACAAATTCCACAGATACCTGTTGTCTTATACATGCACTGCCGACAGTATCGCGTTACACTGATTGGTTGCATATCTCCATTTTTTTAATACGCACGCCTGTACCAGTTTTTATGGCTCTTTTGTATATATATATATATATATATATATATATATATATATATATATATATATATATATATGGATCAAATTTTGTGTGCATCTCAACCGAATATACAGAGGCTGTTCGCACATTTTTTAGACGATTTTGGTAAGCGGTAATAAAAAATCATTTGCTGCAAAAGAAATAATTGCAATTGTACTATGTTTTTAAAAGTCAAAATTATCGTCTGCGGCTTGAAAGTTTTGTTTTTATTCAAAATGGCGTTTTTAACAAAGCAGTGGTTCGAAGGCTACATTTATGCTCTTTCCGAAGAGAAATATGCATACTCCGTTATCCAAAAACGATGTGAGAGTCATAGTTTTGTGATATCTAAAGCGTCGATAGGTAATATCGTCAACAAGAAAGGAAAAAAAACGTTAAACTAGAGCCTCAAGTGGGACAAAAATTCCAAACAAGTATCCAAGGAAAAAACGGACATCTT
This sequence comes from Dolomedes plantarius, assembly GCA_907164885.2. Lineage (NCBI taxonomy): Eukaryota > Metazoa > Arthropoda > Arachnida > Araneae > Dolomedidae > Dolomedes > Dolomedes plantarius. The sequence goes on from OU015503.1 coordinate 75,298,034, forward strand.
CGACTATTGCAAAGGTACGTTATTTAATGTTAAAACAAAATCCCCCTAGTCAAACGACAGTTGCAAAATCATTAAAATGATCGGTGTCCACTGTAAACAAAATGATAAACGTTGATTTAAATCTTAAGAAAGCGAAAAAACCGCAATGTGCATCGTCTTCTTCCAAATCATATCGCTGAACGCAGGACACGCTGCAGAATTCTATATGAGAAACACTTATCCAAAGAAAAATGGAAAAAAATTGTCACAATAGAGGAATAATGGGAGTATTTAAATGATTGCAACAAAAAAAGAGCCATTTATTATCATAAAAGGTCGAGAAAAAAATTTAAGTACATGGTTCAAAGAATCGAAAGAAAGTTTTTCTAAGGGATTCATGATTGTTGCTGGTTTTTCTTATAATGGCAAGTTAAAAATAAAGAGAGTGGAAAAAAATGTCAAGATTAACTCTAAATACTATCAGGAACATATTTTATCGCCAATTTTTCTGAACGAAATACCATCGCTTTACCCACAGTGCCATCAATCTGCGGGACTCCATCAGGACAAAGCTAGCAGTCACACATCAAAATCCACTGTAAATTTCCTAAAAGAAATGGAACAAAAAACTGGTATCGAGGTCATACCCTTCACTGATATCCCTACTAAATCTCCCGATGTATCACCTATGGATTTTTGTGCTTTCGGACTTTCAAAATCTGCATTATCCAAACGTCGTCCCAAAACCCTTACAGGACTCTGGAAAGCTGTTCAGGAGGAATGGGATAGAATACCTCTTCTGACACTTCAAAAGGCATTATTATCCTGGAAATTGCGGTGTCGAAAGATAGTTTAGAATAAGGGATGTCAAATAGAATATTTAAAACACAAGAATTTTATGTAATTTAGTTTTGTGAATACAATATACATCGTCTAAAAAATGTGTGAACAGCCTCTGTATACGGGGGTGTTTCTGCATTTGGAAAGAAGGAATTAGTCGAAATATTTTTTTTAATTTTTTTATAGCTATTTATTCTTTCAGATATCGTTTTAATACGAAAATATCTCTTGATATCTCATTTTCTTCAGTTTAGTTCCTATTAAAAAATATGACAAGTATTATCTTTGACAGCAAAAAATTGCATCGCATTTTTTATGAAATTTCAGGTATATTGCACAATCCAGGTTATCGATAGGACATTATTTAAGTTTTGCGAGTGAACTTTCGTTTGTATATAAAAGGAGATCGATAAGAAGCATTGGGGTTAGTAGAGAGAAGATAAAAGTAAGCTTTAGATTGCTTGCGATTAAACTTTTATTTCGTAGTAAGTTTTCGTTTCATGAGTTTGACTGAACGAACCACAACTTTACTGTGTCCTAAAATCATAATGGTTCTTTAAGTTTATATTTGGGCATTGATTCTGTTTCAAAAGTGAAATTCCCCGATGTGATTTTGATGACTTATAGCATAAAAGTTACGCTTCTGTCTTGATTGTCGCTGAATTTATATTGCTTTTTGAGTTCCTGATATGATTAGCTGTGCATTTGGATCGGTAAGCAATTTTAACTTGCGTTTTTTATGTTATAAATACTTAATAATGTTTAAACTTAATTCTGTTTAGAAACATTATTATGGTCGAAATGGTCGTCTTTGGTTTCCGATTAGAAGTAAGAGATGAGGTAAAGTGGAACTATAGTAAATCTATGGTGGTTATGCAATATTTTAATTATAAAATATTTAAATTATTAATTCATTTTGAATTCCATGTATTGTCAGTAATTATCTATAATAATTCTAAAACTATACCTTCCAAGACATTTTCGGCTAATATGTAATTCTAGATTTTGTTGTAAAAGAGCTAATTTTAGTAATTCATAAATGTGAAGTTTTCTGAAGACATTCTTTCATTAATATTTTTCGATTTCTCCGTGCCATTAAAATTCAATAATCAGAGTTTAATTTTACTAATCATATCGTGTGACTTTATCTCTTTGTACTTCAAAAGAATTCGAAACAAAGTTTCCTAATGATACAATTTAGTTTAAAATATGTCCATCTACTCGTGTTACTTTTAATTTAAAAATCGTTGTGTAATATTCCTTATTTTTATAAAGAGTAAGACATCTTTGTTCCCCTAAGAATACATTTAATTACAAATATTTAAAATTATTACGATTTTTCTAAATACTTGAATTATCTGTTGTCTTTTTTATACTTGAAATATCTAATCTATATTTTAACTATTTATTTTTCTATTTCATTTCATCGATTTCTTTAGAATCACAATACAAGGATAGCTAAACAATTTTTTGAAAATATAGTAGTTCTGCCTTATATGAAAGATTCTTAGCAAACAAATATCAGAAATGAAATATAAATATCGTCAAGTATACATATTATGACAAAAATACTTGTTTACTAGCTCTATTTGAACCTGTCTCTTTTCTTATCTTATTCCTCGATTTAGAATCACTCTATGACGTGAGCAAAATTTTTATTTTAAAATATAATAGTCTTGCTAAAAATAAAAGATTCACCTTTTGGCCGACAAATGTCTTCAATGAAATACGAAATGATCTCCCCTTTCGTTGAAACTTTGTCATGAATGTACTACGTATAATGAATAATTAGAATCGCCCTAAATATCTCCCATACATGTTTGTTTCAGTTTGGGATGATTTTTTGCAAAACCTGTTAAAACTTAAAAAATTAGTTATAAGTATGAGCATGAGATAACATCTTTCCATCAGACATTCGGTAAAGCCCTGGGATCTCAATTAATCCGCAATTGTTATCAGATAAAAATTCAATCATAAATGATTAAAGAATGTTTTATTTTACTTTTTTTTATTTATTTTTAATCCAATGCGGATGCATTTGTAATCAAACATTCACCATTTCTACGCTACAGTTTTACTGTTCAATTTATTGTGGGGGCACCATATAGGCGGACAGCATTACCCCCTATGAAGGGACAACACGAACGGAGGCATTTTTAGTGGCGCAACGCCGGGATTCGATCTGAGGACTCTCAGCACCGCAAACCAGCACGCTGTACCACAGGGCCGCCACAAGTCCTTGCTAAAGAATGTTTAGTGTTTATTTTTACTTGCATGTAATTGTATGAAATATTTAAATAGTATAAAAAACATGGATTTGCATCAGAGTAGAGTAAATAAAATATAATATTTCGGCCATATAATACTACTAAGGAACAAGACAGACAAAAGTAACATTTAACTAGGAAGAGACACGTTTTAAGGTTCAACAGTCAACAGATATTCTTTATATATACAAAAATATATATATATACACATACACAGGGAATCTTCTATAGTCGGCGACCCCTCTAACGGGCATATTTTGTTCAGAACCAATTACATACTCCGTAGAACCAATGTTATGGAAGAAACCCCTTTACGACTTCCACCCCTCAAAACAGCCATTTTTTACGGAACCTTGAATGGCTGCCATAGAGTAGATTCCGATATATATATATATATATATATATATATATATATATATATATATATATATATATATATATATATATATATATATATATATATATACTACACATCATTGATTCCGGAAGAGAGAGAGAAATATAATGAATTATTCATTTATTTTTCGATGAACATTTTGTCTCATCCAAGGTTTTTGACTTGTTTTCTTCTTGTGTTAACATAATCTCTAAAATTGTATCAAGAGGTACAGCGGTTCGAGAAATCTACTCCAGGCACTGAACTTCAGTAAAATACATGATGTGAAACCTAAAAACTGCAAAATGATGAGGGATTCAACGATATTCAAAATGTAATTCAACGTAAAAGACAGTGAGCAATTAAAAGTCATTACTTATAGGTATATCATTATAAAACTGTATTTAAAATAAAAGTTCGAAAAGTTTGTTCATATATGATGCATGCTCATCCTTTATTGATTTTAAATAGTATTATACAATTCTAGATTTAAATTTATTAAAATATTACAACCATATACTTGTGTAGTTGCACTAGAGAGAAGAAAAGTGCAATATATCTACAGTGGAACGTTAAAATATCAGTCGTTTACTGAAATATTTTTTTTGACAATAAGTTTCAGTGACATGCACACTTAGTGATATGTTTATCTCTCGCGCCTTATCGGTCAAATCAAGAGTTCATCACTGGTTGAGAAATCAACTCTTGGAGCAAAACTTTTTGTAAAGTATATGATGAGAAATAAATAGTACAATTGAATGTTAAGAGAATTATTATTGTACTATATATGGAATATTTGAAATATCAAGAAGCGAGTACATAATTAATCACTCGTGGTACCTTGAAAACAATGAAACCAAATTTGAAATAAAGAATTGAGGAATATATAAGGTTCATTTTTATTTCGTTAACCCTTCAGCGGGTGCGCCCGTGTACACAGTGTAACTTTTTCGTAATTTTGAATAGTTTGTTTTTACATGTAAGGTTTGAATGTTCTAAGCAGTTTCTATTTATAGCTACACCCTTCAGGGGCGTAGCTACCGTGGAGCAGTTGGAGCGTACTGCTCCAGGCGCACGAATTATGGGGGCGCAAAATTTGAAAGAGTGAAATAAAAATTTGTGAAAACGTTTGAAAAAAAAATTTTGATTTGTCAGATTTCCTATAAAATATACAAAAAAATGAAATATTTTTAAGTAAATAAAACTATAAGCACCTAAATATATTAGAATGTACTTGACATCATAATTTTGATTTCAGAAAATTTTCATTACAAACACGTTAATAGTGAATTTAACACGTTATATACTTCTACTAAACCTATAAAAATGTATGACGATTGCTAAAAATGTTCAAAAGCACTACTATCGGCACTTACTATCCGTATTATAAGTTGTGTTTTACTGCAAAGAAGTTACATGTATCCGGTGAATTCCACTAGCGCCAAATATAAACTTTTTTATATCCGGTTCTACTAGTGTGAGGGATATTATACTCTGTTCATTATGTTAGTGCGATTCTGCGGTTGCCTCGGTAAATAACACATCCGACTGAAATCGAAATTAGAATTCAAATAGTTACAATATCGCCCCAAAATTTACTGGAATCATCTGAGTAATTCCTTGACGATTCGAGGTTTTCTGAAAAAAATTCTTTTAAAAGTAATTTCTCGTTAAAAAAAGTCAGTTTATAAATATTTTTAAAAATTTTCACGTGTATTACTAATTATTTCTAAAACTTTCTTTCATCTTAAATTATAAGAAAAATTAAGAATGGATCCATGGATATTTTGAATGTATTGAACAATTTTGTAAATGCATTTGAAAACTGTTCATAGAGACAATCATACATTATACACCATGCCCCGATGCCTGAACTACATCAATTTGTTTGAATCTAGTTGCCATTATAAATTTTTACTGTGAATTTTAAGAGGCAGTGTTTATGGAAAAAATGCAAGTAATTTGGTATGTCGAAACAAAATTGGAAAAATGATGGGTTTTATTTTTAAATTTAATTCTATTATCAGCATTTTATTGTGTGGTGTTCATTTAGTGTTCATCCTAAATACTCATTTAAATTAATCTTGTTAGTTTTGTATTCCCGTTGGAACAAAAAAAAACCCTTTTAAATTCAAATATATATATCAATCAAAGTTCATATTCACACACACACACACACACACACACATATATATATATATACATATGTTTAATTTATCAATAATTTTTTGAAAGTCTGTCTAAATTTTTACTTTTATACTTCGAGCCGGACCTATCGTACTCTGCGACTAGAGTCTGGTAAAAACTTCTGATCAGCCGCGCTTTGAATTTTTGCCCGGTGTAGGACACTACTAGATTTTCTCACCCCGCATTTACACAGGCGCGGAAGCGGAGAGTCGAATGGCGGGGGAGAGTGAAAGATGAATGTGTAAACGGAGTCCTCGCCGATAAGCCCGCTATTCTCCTCCCCAATCGTGGTGCCCCAATGTGTTGTTTCGGAAGCGGTTTTTCTGGCCCGAGTCAAAGGGACGAGGACCACGTCTCCCCCACGTTGGGGGGGGGGTCAAAGGGAGAATGGTGACCGGAAATGGACGAATGGCGACGGGGAGGGGAGGTCGAAGGGAAGAATGACGTCGGGAAGTTGCGATGGGAAGTCTTGTTGACAGTAAGAGGCGGGAATGTGAGAACGGTCATTCGCGTCGATACAGGAGCGTGACTAATGTCTCGCGAATGTCATCAGGGGGACGAGGGGTGGCTCGTTCGCGCCTGTGTAAATGCGGCACGAAAAGTTACTAGTTGAGTGTCTTATCAGGAAAAGGGAGATGGTCGAAGCATCTTCACACCTATGGCGAGAGTCATTACAATCCTTCAAATGTCATTCTAAACAGCGGGGGTAGAACTCTTTAACGGTCAACTTACTGACTCCTTGTACTGCAAGAGTCAAAAACATGCAGGGGTCCGAACAGATATTTTTTTCTTAGTACATAGCATCCTTAACATCGGCGTAGAACAGAGGCAAATATTCGGGATTTTTTGAAAGCAAGCTTAGTATTTAGCGCTTCATATTCCCTTTGTTTTACCTTGTGAAGTGTAAGAATTTCAAGATGATTCTTGTGTTATACAAATTTTAAAACTTCTTGAGACTGTGGATTGCAATTTATTGTACTGATTAAGTGACTTCATACAATGTATGACTATTACTTTACTAAATTACTTATCTGCAGCGTGTTGATGGATTCACCGAAGTATAATTTTAAAAGTAAGTGATTTGTTTATAAATTATTATGTCAATTGATGTTCCAACATAAAGATTAATAGGTACTACCTAATAGTTACGTATTATAGCTGAAAGTTTGCGCAAACATTTTCAGAAGCAGCATGTTATAAAAATATAAATATGTATGTGAAAACCGCATGAGATAATTTTAAAAAAAACAGCAGATGAAGAACGAATTTTCGATTATAAACAATTTTAGATGTAATTAAAAATTGCTTGCTAATGACAACACAGAAATACACAAAAATATTCAAAAAGAGTGTTAAAAGAAACTCAAATCATTAGAATCATAAATCTTAGGATGCTTGAAATTTGCGTGGTGATTGCCCTTATGCCCTAGGTGCTCGTTAAAAAATATTTTTAATAAATTAGAATTTTAAGGGGGATAATAGGGGCCTAATCCTCCCCCCCCCCCTCCAAACACACACACACACTGTATCTCTAGAACCATGAGACCTAGGAAGCTGAAGTTTTGTATGGTGGTTTCTCTTAGGCCCTAGATGCGCCGAAAGAATTTTTTTTAGTACAAAATTTAAGGGGTTAAAAGGAGCTTAATACCCCCCAAAACAACAACAACAAAAAAAAAACCTACCTCTGGTACATGGTTTCGAAAACGTTAAAATTTTGTATGATGTTGCTCTTAGGCCCTAGATGCTCCCTAAGAAATATTTTTAAAGACTGATCACTGTATCTCCGGATAAAATTTTGTTTGTTTATATTTGGGAGGGGTGTTTCTGATGACATGTTGCAAGTAATATCTCTGCGGCTAGACAGTACGCTAATTAAAATTAAAAATGCATATAAGTTGGAAGAGAAACCCAACAACTAATTTAGAGCAAATGCTGCTCAACTAAATTGTTAACCCTGTTGAGCAGCACTTGCTCTAAATAATTAAAACATATAAAAGTGGTATTTGGCTTTTATATGTTTGAATTTATACATATAAAAGCTAAATACCACTCACTGACTCATCAATGCATCTCTGGAACCATAAGTTCTAAGAAGAAATATTTTTGCATTGTGGTACCTCTTAGACCGTAGGTGCTCATTAAGAACGCCTCTTAAAAATTTAATCCAAATTGCGGGGTAAAGGTTACGATGGGGCTGCGAATATGAGTGGTGCCTACACAGGGTTACAAGCAAGAATTAGACAACGAAACCCCGCTTCCAGGTTTGTGCACTGATGTTCTCATAATTTGAATTTAGTGATCAACGACAGTGTCACCAATGTACAGGAAGTCAGGCAATTTTATGAACAGATAGAAAAAAATTATATTTTTTTCAGTTCGTTAGACGTTGGGAAATATTAATGGAAACGAATCAAACCAACTTGGCAAAACATTTAAAAGAGTTTGTCCAACACGATGGTCTTCCCGTGTTCAGGCTCTGGATACACTACGTTCTCGTCATTTTGATGTAATAAAAATTGACATTTTTATCATTGAATGGAAAAAGTTTTGACGAGCAACGTGAAGCTAAAAATTTGATTAGTTTGAACAATTTCAACAATTATTTTGATAATTGTACAAAGTAAAATACTTGAACCTATTAATACAGTCTGGAAAATGTTGCCCCGCTGAAGGGTTAAACCTAAATAGTATAAAATACTAAAGTTATTATCAATTATACATTGCCTTAGCGTATAATTGATAATAAGTACGACCACATACACGTGTCAATGCCCTGCCATGAAAAAAAGCGACAGTTATCTATAGAGGAACTCTTCCTTAAACGATGCAGCCTTCATAAAGTGATTATTTTCGGAAACTATTATTTGGCAATGACCTTAGTGTCATGCGTATTTTGAACCATTGTTTGTCTTGTGTGTTGACCTTCACTTAGCACAACAAGAATGCACCAGGAGCCGAATAACCAACTCTATGAACAATATTTCTGTTAAATCTAAATAATTTAAAATACTACAAGCATTGCCTTAATGTATAATTAGTAAAAAAGTACGATCACACACACGTGTCAATGCACTGGCTGGAAAAAAAGCAACAGTTATCTATAGAGGAACTCTTCCTTAAATGAGGCAGCCTTCAAAAATTCATTAATTATTTTCTGAAATTATTATTTGGCAATGACCTTAGTGCCATATGCACATTTTGAACCATTGTTTATCTTGTGTTTTGACCTTCACTTAGCACAACAAGAATGCATCACGAGCCTAAAAACCAACTGGAGGAACAATATTTCTGTTAAACCTAAATAGTATAAAATACTAAAGTCATTGCCTTAATGTATAATTGGTAAAAAGTACGACCACATACACGTGTCAATGTACTGCCATGAAAAAAAAAGCAACAGTTATCTATAGAGGAACTCTTCCTTAAACGAGGCAGCCTTCAAAAATCCATTAATTATTTTCTGAAATTATTATTTGGCAATGACCTTAGTGTCATATGCACATTTCGAACCATTGTTTGTCTTGTGTGCTGACCTTCACTTAGCACAACAAGAATGTATCACGAGCCAAAAAACCAACTCGATGAGCAATATTTCTGTGAAACCTAAATAGTATAAAATACTAAAGTCATTGCCTAAATAGTATAAAATACTAAAGTCATTGCCTTAATGTATAATTGGCAAAAATTACGACCACATACACGTGTCAATGTACTGCCATGAAAAAAAAAGCAACAGTTATCTATAGAGGAACTCTTCCTTAAACGAGGCAGCCTTCAAAAAGTGATTAATTATTTTCTGAAATTATTATTTGGTAATGACCTTAGTGTCATAGGCACATGTTGAACCATTGTTTGTCTTGTGTGTTGACCTTCACTTAGCACAAGAAGAATGCATCTCGAGCCGAAAATTCAAATCTATGAAAAATATTTCTGACAAATACGAGATGTGGAATAAACACAAGTAAATGCAAACTGATAACGGATTTATGGATAATTGAAATGTATTGAATTATGATAACAGTAATTGAATACTTAAAAGTAGTTTTATCTTGATACTATCATCGTATGTATGGCAAAGGAGAAATAAATTTTCGTTATGATACTCAGATTTGCTTTTTTCCGCCTTAAAAGCTTTTATGTTTTTCCCTTTTACTCACAATAATGTGGTCTAGGTTTATGCATCCTTTAGGGAATTTTACAAGGCAGCTTCCTTAAATTACGTTTTTTTGAGAAGGACATATTTCTCGGTTACGTTGTTTGAAAAGCATTGTTCTTTAAAATTCACCACCTGATAAAAAGGTGCTTAAATATAGAAATTTACATCTAATTGTACATCAATTTGCATAAGGATTCGCTTAGTCCAGTCTCATATATCTACTCTCTCGGGCAAGTTAAGGAAAACAACAAAGAAATGAGTACATAAACATTATCATCACTCGGCATGTATTGCTTAGTAGTGCTTTCATGCTTCGTAGATCGCATTTTACACAATAGAACAGCCATTACATTAATTTCAAATCATGTTTAAGTAGTCAAACGCTCACTTCATAATATATCTAATCTCTACTTCATACGTTAAAACATCGGAAGTCCTTAAAGTGCAATTTTAACTAAGCTTCCGTGAGTAGTAAAAGTCTTATCTGTATGTTTTTCCCGTTAATGAACGCGAAATACAAATCGGAATTTTTGGTATTAATTTTGAATGATTATTTATTTATGACAACAATAGTCAATTACTAAGTGGCACTAAATTTTGTTTCATTGATTCAAACATCTTTTGAAATTAATCTGCTCAGAATTAAGTTCGAAGAGAATAATTGGTAACCAACATTATAAGGATTAAAAATAAAAATTTAGAGATTGATTGGGTCGTAGATTCAGGATATTCCCTTAGGTTTCAGATAACGTGGGCGATCAAATTCTTAATTAGTTATAAAGATAAGGAATATTTTGCGGTAAAAAGCAAAACTACGAGATACTACATTATTATTAAAATTCTATGCTACTCTATTGTCTTTTAAGCCTTTCGAGTTGTCATAACTTGCAATTTCACAGTTCTGATATTGCATTTTTTCTTTTTAATTTACATGTAATCACTGCGGTAGATTCTCACTATATACACACACACACACACACACACACACACACACACATATATATATATATATATATATATATATATATATATATATATATATATATACAGGGTGTCAGTAATTAAAGTCTCACTTTCAAAAGGCTGCAAAAAAAGAACCACATTATCATATATATATATATATATATATATATATATATATATATATATATATATATATGTATATATATATATATATGATAATATTTTTAATAACCTTTAATCGACCTTTCTGAACTTTCTTTCTCATCTGGTAACCTTTCCGACGCCATTCCTTATAAGTTATCCACCAATTCTGTGAACCTCTCTTTGACCTAATTCTAGATTCGCGCGCTACTCAGACGCGAAGCTGTCTTCGAGTGATTAAGATGTGTCGCTGTTTTTCGTCAATAAACTTCAGCATTTCGTTATGATTTGGAATCTTTTTGTTTCGGCCTCGATCGCAGTATTTTCAGGAGATGACCATTCAGGTTATTTCATATGTATATATGTATATAAATAAATAAATAAATATTTATATATATATATATATATATATATATATATATATATATATATATATATATATATATATATATATATATATATATATATATAATGTAACGGACTTTACATGCACGCTTTAACTTTAACTGTACAGATGATGGATTCACACACAGGTAGTCGTGGACGCTGTAATAAACACACGCGAATGAGGAACAAGAACACCCTGAAAAGCTGGAGTACTTTATTCCATTGAATTATACCTCAAGTTATCAGAGAAGATACCCAGCAATACTTAGTTGAACGAAATGGAAAAGGCTGAAGACATGATGTTTAACAATAACGGCAACGGGCGGCCCGTACCTGCCGGATCTTGAGTATCGAATACTGTTACATCATATTCTAGTTGGAAGCAATAAGCGGCCATGGGACAAAAGAACGAGAGAGCATGAACCAGAAGGCAAAGAGGAAGGCATAACAGAAAATCGCTGCTCACCATTTTATACCATGGCGGCGCTAGGAGTCTAAAATTATTTTAATTGGTTAGAATCGAACAAATGAGGGTATGATTCAACGTCGCACGACTTTCCGAACAGATGTGGTGTGGCGAGGTAGACGCGTGACGCTGACTCATGTCTAAAAATAACTTTAGCGCGCGGGCACTGAAGAGAAGATAATAGTCGGTTATTTCGTTTTTGAAATAAGGGCAGTGCTTTATTGAGATTGAAAGGAATTTAGAATATGTGTTAGCGTTTCAAAGGCAATTAATACTGGTGGGGCGGTCTTATTACTTACTTACACACACACACACACACACACACACACACACACACACACACATATATATATATATATATATATATATATATATATATATATATATATATATATATATATATATATATATATATATATATATATATATATATATATATATATATATATATATATATATATATACACAGGATTTCATAATAAAACTTTGCCGATATATACACCTCTAGTGGCTGTTCCTTTAACCGATCAAGATAACATTTCAGATATAGTTTTTCAGAGGTATGAGCTCAAATTCTGTGAACGGCAACAAAGTGGCGCTAACGGTTGTGGTTATAGGTACAGAAACTCGAAATTGTCAAATGACAAAGCCCAATCTTAATGTTCAGCGAATGCGAAAACCTTATAGAGTGTTGGAACGGTACGTGTAACAGAAAAAACGGACGCGTTATGCACGGACAAAAAACAGCTCTGCAAACGGCCTGTAATGGCACCCATGTGGAAAATGTGTAATCCAAATAAAAGTTTTCTTTTGTCCGATCTGTGTTGTCATCAGTGATTGGTGTCTTGCCTCTGTCATATGCAAATTTCCTCCGTGTACCCCGATAGTATTTTTGTTGGCTGTTCACAGAGCTGTTTTTTGTGCATGCATAACGCGTCCGTTTTTTGTGATACACGTACCGTTCCAGCACTCTTCAGTGTTTTCGCATGCGCTGAGCATTTCGCGACGGGAAAAAGTGGCAGTCGCCTTTCGAAAATTTCGAGATTCTGTACCTATAACCGTAACTGTGAGTGTCACTTTGTTGTCGTTCACAGAATCCCAATCTCATACCTCTGAATAACTATATCTGAAATCTCATCTCGATCGATTGACCGGAACAGCCGCTAGAGTTCCATATGTCGGCAAAGTTTTTTTATGACTACCCTGTATATATAAACATTCTACATACGAAAGTACAATATTGATGGATATTTGTTAACAAATTAAAATTAGTTATTAAACAGCTGATAGATAATATTAATTACAGATAACGAGTATGGATAACCTATTTGCTCTTTACCTCGTTGTAGACGCAGGATTAGACCTATTATATTCAGAAGTTGAATATACGCCAAAAATGTATGTTGTATTTGTAGAACTCCTTTTATCGTATTTGCTACATTCCTACTAATAATATTAAACACGTTTCTCAAGACCATTATTTTGTTATCCCATATCAGGTCTGACTGTTAAGAAATATTCCATTACCGATATTAATATTGTGTCAGAGATGTTCAAGAAAACTGACTAACATACTGAATCACTCCTCGACAAATTGATTGAGAGAGGCATCTCTCCACAGCCGTTGTATTCTTCAAACTATCACGACCTCGTAACCTGCTAATTAAAAAAAAGAAAAGGTAAGCCTCATAACATCTTCATTAATGCATATATACATGATTAGAAATTAAATGCATATGCATTATAAAAACACTATATTGAAAGGAAATGAATGCATGACACAAAGAAATTGGATGAGGAAATCAATTATGGTTAGTCAGAGGGTATTTCTGAAAAATTCCATCGACTTCTGAGGATGACCCAGTTTTCCATTACACATCTTCAAATTCAGCATTTTCAGTATTCTAAACTCTGAATTATTCCACAATGCAATAGATTATTCTTGCCAAATTAGGACACTAACAAACAGTTTAATTAATATTATATCCTGTAATATACCCTGTAATACGTATTTTGCCAACTACACAGGCGTTCATAACCCTTAAGGGGACAGTGGACTTTCAAAGTTCTGAAATTTGTCCAAAAATTGCATTTTTTTTATTTTATTGAATTGTGAAACTACGGACGAGTAGGAATGTGTTGCAAAAAGAAGTTTTAATTTCTGCGATTACTTTCCTAGTTATAGGCATTTGTATTTAATTTAGATATTATGTGGTTACTGATAGCAATAACTTTAAACGTGTTTTTCTCAAGATAAAAATTTTTATGTCATACGAATATTCAAACTTTTCCAGGAGCATTTCTAATTATCGTATTGCTTTGAAATTTAAGTTTTATATTCTTAACTGTATATCAAATAGATCTTATTGAAAAGAATTATGCTTTGTAGCTCAGAATTTCTAAATTTTGTACTTGAAATGATGATTTATAGGTATTTTGCGTAATAAAAAGGGTGTTTTCACTATTATTATTTTTTTCTCGTTATGTATTTAATGAAGGCTTAAAATAAGCAATAAGTTTCATTGTTAGTTCTATAAGGTATAATGTAAATAAAAATTACCATATTATATGGAAAAGTAATGCGCATGAAACATTTTTAATTAAGCCAATTTTTGATATAATTAATAATTCACAATTCATGAATTATTAATATATCATCTTAACCTTTAACCAATTTTAGATATTTATGGTACTAATTACATATTCAAATTTCAAGCAAATCCATTCAAAACAAAAAAAGTTAGGTTTGAAGGTCCACTGTCCCTAAGACGAGGCAGCAGTTGAACTCATGCAATTCTTCATTTCTGATCAACCTAACCGCTTAACTTCAATGTAATGTCATCGACTGCTCTTACGACGTTAGAAAACTATTAAACAGTTTAACGAGTACTTTGAATATTTGACTATAATCATGCACAGTGCAATCGCTCATCGAAACGATATTCTACCCACTCAGTAACTTTGCCATACCATCGATTAATCCTCCGAATGTCCGATAATATTTTTCCACTTCCTTCAGCGAACAGATTTTGCATGAAAAGGCTAAGTTATCTCGATCGGGATGGTAATTTGATCATGTCAGAATGTTTACCGACAGGACTTGTCTTTTCTACATGTCATAAATATTATCCCTTTTCCTAATATTACGTCAAGGACATCTTTTTTCCCCAACCAATCATCACTTTCTCCAACCTCGCTTCATGACCTCATGACAAGAATGACATTGATTGTGAAACAGCTCATCCGCCTTGAACCACGAGTCTATCTTTCTTATTCGCACTAGAGCATTATCAGAATCAGAAAGTTTACAATTAAAAAGAGAGACTCGGTCTTTAGCGACAAACATTTCGGCAGACATCGTGGAGGCTTATCGAAAGTGTTTCCTGCAGGAAACGGAGAGCGAGATGCAGAAAATTACAACTCCGCGTTCAAAGACTCACTAGTATATAAGAAAGTTTTTATTAAACGCAGGGATAGATGAAGAAGTTTTAATTTTTTTATAGATTTAATACAGAGTTAGTAACATACTTTTAAAGCAATCCTGCTTAATATCTAAGATGGCTCATGGATATAAAGTGCTTAATTTGCATTCTTCGTAGAGGAGAAACTGATCCGAAAACATATCTTTCATAAAGGTAAGCTAATTCTTACAAATTATATATCTTTAAATATCATATAAATTTTAATATCTGTACGGTAGGTGTCCCAAACATAACCGACTCTAAATTTTTTTCGACATTTCATCCACTTTTTAGTTTCTGATTAGGCTGGAAACTCAAAGAAAATCCCTAAGAAATATTTCCTTTGGGATCCTGATATCAGCCAGCTCCAAAACCAGTGCCAGTTTAAGTTATGTAGCTAAATTGGAAAAATTGAAATTTCCAGTGAACTCCAGAGCGGTTGCTAATATCACCTACCTCTGTTCCTCTTACCGCCTACCAGGCGAAATTAGGAGCACCTGTTAAAAGGCGTTGCTAGCAAAATCCCTGTTTAATGCAGTTTCAAATGGTATAAGCAAAATTAGAATTTGGATGCACCTACCTGGTCATTCACTGGACTCTGATTCTTTGGAGCCAAAGTTTACGAAGACAACAGCCAAAACAACTTCAGACGACACATAGTTTATGTTGTCAGTGATAAGAGCGTTGTCGCTATCGCCGATGTTAGTACAAACCCAGAACTAATAATTTACTGCATTTTCTCATACATAGAGCGAATAATTCTGTAGAAACACGAGTAGACGATATTAGGCACGGGGCGATATTTGGGACACCCACCCTATATTTTAAATAAACGAATATGGAAGTTAAATTTTCCCGTGAATCGCAAAAAGTTTTTTTAATTTTAAAAAAGAAATTAATATATTAAATCGAAAACCATGTGCATAATTATCTTACATTCCTTTTGATTAAATTACTCAAAAGTCCACGTATTCCATATGAAAATATCCAATGAACCGGGCAGTTTTTAATTAAGCAGATTGGAATACACGCTACTGTGCGAAAAAAATAGGATGTTTTCACGTCAATTCATACACAATCGAAGCCACTGTGATGGCACTTATCTGTAGCTAAACAATAAAGAATTATACAAAACATATTTCTAATTTAAATACTAATGAAAACATTGACTTTGACCTATGCCATTCATACTGTTAATATTAAATGTTTGAATTGAGCTCATAAAAATTTCTTGATAAAAATATGTTAATCATACGTGTTTAAATTGGAAACTCTAAAACACTTTAGCGTATTAAATCATATATACTTAATAAAATTCGGATTTCTCCAATACATGAAAGGCAATGGATATCCTCAATCCATATGCTTATGAATCAATTATAATCGTATCTGTTTGAAGCTAAATACTTAAGGGGAGTGGTCACCTTTAAGTACCTTCAAAAGTATCTTTTTTAGACCTATGTTCGATTGTATGTACTACTCATGATTTTTGCTTGATTTACATGAAATTTTTTGAGTAACCACTTAACATACTGTTTATTATCTATATACAATATTTCAGAGTAATTAAAAGAAAAAATTATTTTTTATGCATGAAAATTTAATTTTTTTTTAAATCGAGCATTTTACAGTCAACTGCTGTGCGCATTCTGTCAAAATAAATTATTAATGTACAGCAGGGGTGTCAAACTCGCGGCCCGAGGGCCACATGCGACCCGCGACGAACATTTTTGCGGCCCGGCCAATATATTGGCACACAATAATATATAATAAAATACCGACGCAGAATTATAATAAGATTGGAAAAAATCGCTAAATGTTTTCTAAATTATACTCTTTTTTTGCTATTATTAAACAAAATGCGTATATTTATGTTGAATATATTGTAATTAGGTAAATAACATACGTTTCTATTAATATTGATTTTTTTTGCGGCCCACCTATAGTTAAACCTTGTTTGTTTGGCCCAAGTTATCCTTTGAGTTTGACATCCCTGATGTACAGTAACTAGGGACTTCGCCCCTAGGCTCACTATTCTCGCTCCTCTATTATGGCTAATAGCGAAATACATAGGGGTGATTCTCGGGCAATGAAACAGCTTCCATCCATTTACTGTTGTCACCCTTAATGCGAAGAGCGTTTCATCACTGTTGAATCACCAGCTTTAAAATCCAATTAAAAATCGAAAATTTAAGATATAGACTTGAAATGAGGTTTATATGAATGAGAAAGCTTTCAGCTTCCAGATGATGTAAATATTTTCTTTGTAAGATAAAAACTCGAGGAGCATCGATATTACATCCACATAGGGGACGATATTTCTTGAAAAAGTGTGTTTCATTTTTTGATGAAAATATTAGTCTGTTTTAAAATATTTTTAAACAAATGAGGTCTAGTTTGAAAGACAAATGTCTGTAGTCTTAGACTGTAAACATATCAGAATTCGACGATCATTTTTTGGAGAGTTATCGTAATCTGAAGATGAAAAGGTCAATATTTTTTGAAAAACTGTGTTTCATTTTTTGATGAAAATATTAGGCTGTTTTAAAATATTTTTAAACAAATGAGGTCTAGTTTGAAAGAGAAATGTATGTAGTCTTAGATTGTAAAAAGATCAAAATTCTACGATCATTTTTTGGCGAGTTATGGTAATCTGAAGAGGAAAAAGTCAATATTTTCCCACAAAACATAAAAGAAAAAACTTAAAGTCCGACAAAGTTGAGACATGTCTTACTTTGTTTCCCACATTTTTCTGCATCTATTGGTATCGGTCTCGACCCCATACCCCGAGCGAGGAGATAGCGTGACCGATATAGCGAGGAAATAGCGAGAAGATAGCTAGGAGATAGCGTATATATGCCGAGGAGATTGCGTGACAAGCTTTTGACAGCGGCTGAATAGAGTGATAATTGTTTACTATATGTAATTACAATACTTCAGGCAACAATATCCACCAACCTTGTTCTAAAATATATTAAAACATTTCAGTACGTGCTATTTTTAATTAGAAATTTCAAAACTGACTGAGTAAAAGCTTATAAAGATATTCTTTAAAAAAATTAAAGTATGTTAAGATTAAAAAATTTTGGTGAATTTTGTTGCCTAAAGTATTGTAATCGCATATAGTAACAATTATTACTGTTCCTTAATAATTTATTTTGACAGAATGCGCACAGTAGTTGACTGCAAAATGCTCCATTTTTAAAAAAAAATTCAATTTTCATGCATAAAAAAAATTTATTTTTTTTAATTACCTTGAAATATTGTATATATATAATAAACATTATTATAGGCAGTTACTCAAAACATTTCATGTAAATCAAGCAAAAATCATGAGTAGTACATACAATCGAACATGGGTCTAAAATTGGTACTTTTAAAGGTACGTAAAAGTAATCACTCCCATTAAGAAATAATAAATAATAATTTTCAATTTTAATGGGCAAATGCATACATAAATTTAAAATATTACACTTTATCTTGAAATAATTTTTTTGCTTTAATCATTCATAGTATTTGCAACTAATAAAGAAAAAAATCCAGTCACAATCACATTTAACTGAAACATACGCCATTACATTCAAAGTTTTGCATATAAGGGGGAAAGTTATGAGAAAAACTTCCCAATTTATGAGCATATGAAATCACTGTAACTGCATTTCCTTGAAGTTAGATGCAAAATTAAAAGCTATTCAAAGGATTTTTCAGTTCTAATAATGCAATTACAAGTGAAAAGTACCCATAATCTTACGTTATTTTGTGTATTAATATTCTACTTACGTTATACTATGTTTTAGTAAGGAATATATGAACATCAGTTATCAATAGAGAAAGTAAATTATGTATAATGGGTTTAGCTATACATCCTTCATCAGATTTTAAGTTCTGATAATATTTGAAAAAGATAGGTACAGAAGTTTTTAATCCTCGAGCATCCGAAGCGATTCACAGAAGTATTCAGATTAGATTACGTCTGTCTTGAGGAGTTAAAATTATTCGAAGAATTTTTAAAATTTCTTTACGGCAAATGCATGAACAAATTGAAAATCTAACATATAATATCCATTTTTTCTTCATTTAAATAATTCAAAATATCAGCTGTCAATTTTGACAGCGTATTAAAATAGAATATTTTTGTGGCAGTAAATAATGTGCAACTCTGGGA
This sequence comes from Dolomedes plantarius, assembly GCA_907164885.2. Taxonomy (NCBI): domain Eukaryota; kingdom Metazoa; phylum Arthropoda; class Arachnida; order Araneae; family Dolomedidae; genus Dolomedes; species Dolomedes plantarius. The sequence continues at coordinate 75,317,422 of OU015503.1, forward strand.
TTAATAAATTTAGCAAATTTATATCGTTCAATTTAAAATAATTCAGTGCATAAGAAAGTAATATATGAATATCAGAACTAAACTCTAGAGCAGCAAATCATTTATATTTCATAAAATGCTGATTTTTTAATACATAAAATGGAAAGAATATCCTCAATTCATATGCTTACGAAGCAATTATAATTGTGCCTGTTTGAAGTTAAATACGTAGGGAATAAAAAATGATTTTTCAAATTTTAAAGGGCAAATACGCAAATAAATAAAAAAAACACATTCTTAAATAAATTTGACTCCTTGGGACATTTCAATTTAAAAAATAGGCAAATAATATTATACAATTTAAATTATTAGGAGAAAAATCTGGTATAGTGTATTTTAAAAGCTCATCAATTCGTTTGCTGGACGAAATTTATAAAATGAATCCTTTTGCAAGGTGCAGGAAAGTTAAGGCTGTCTGAAAATATTATATTTATTTGATTAGCAGCATTTATGCAGGAATCAATAGTAGACATTATTTTCTCCGTACGTTAACAGGGAGGTGGGAGAATCCAACAGGGTTACTACACAGCAGCCTTAAAGCGATATATGGGTACTGAGTTTGAGCATTTGCAGACATCTTTTAGATTCCAAATAGCTGAAGTCTAAAAAGAATCTTTACAGATATACTAGTCTTTGCTTATTGTTGGGTGGATTAAACCGCATAATTTGCCCCATACCTAATTTTCTGAAATAAAAAACCTTTCACAAGAAAGTCGACTTGATGAGGCTAACTAAAATTCCTTTATTTTTCTTATTTTACATAAAAACATAGTAAAAAACGGGATCGATTTGATCTAATAGCTTGGAAGAAAAATATTTACAAAAACTTAACCATTAAAAAATAGAATACAGATAAGCGTGTCATGAACGGGCGGAATTTTACCTACTTTAATTTTGAAAAAAACTACTTAAACTGAATGGTAAAGCTTGGGATAGTTATAGGAAGAAAGAAGGGATACAAGCCTAATGGTTCGACAATTCGTCGCAAACACATCTAAATATCAAACTTGCTGCGAAAACAGCTACTAACACTATGGCTGAAAGCCCCAACTCACTCGCAGAATAGTTACTGCTTAAAACCCCACACGCTGAAAAAATACGTACATCTTAAATACTTGTTGTATTTACTTGTACAAACCCCATTGGCTGTGACGCGAGAGCTTCGTAATTCCAGTCCTGCCATCAAAGTTGAAAAATCTGCATATTATTTTATTTTTATTTTAAACCATCCGTTCATGACACGTTTTTAAATATCGCGTTTTCCGACGAAGGGAAAACAAAAACTTCACTTCTATATAAAAAATCTTCGTCGATTGAATGGAGTATAAGAATTTTTAGATATGAATGATGGATTCAAACTGGCAAACATGTGTTCATAAAACCATCAGATAAAAGCCATTGACTCCAAGCTATTTTGAGATATGCCCCGTGTGACAAAGACATATATAGATAAGTGATGTTGCACTATTATAATAGGTGATAACATTTTGTTTATCAAAAAACGTAAATAAGCGAGCTCTAAAGAGGCAACTTCGCAAGTAAAAAATGATTGCTCTTGCTTATGAATATATTGCACTTGCACTTATTGTAACATAAACAGTGAAGAATTTTGATATGCTGGAAGGAGTATAATGTGCATTTCAATCAATAAATTTTAGAACTCATTGATCAGTACTTCAGTACCAAGAAAAAACGGCGATCGATTATTTTAACATCAGTCATAGAATCATCATTATATTAATATGATAGATACCGCTAGCTATTTCACAGGAATAACACACTTTTGTTGTTAAAAAGCTTTTTGCACATGAAAAATACCGAGGCACGAACACTTTAATTAGAAACAAGTAAATAGTTTCATAGCAGGCATAGATTCACAGATGCTTTAATATGCTAGAGTAGTAAGCTCGATATTTCCCAATTTTGGAACATTAACTCACTGAAGGTTCAAGGCTTTGTATGTTTGGTATATATAAAATTATATATATATATATATATATATATATATATATATATATATATATATATATATAGGAGAGGGGGGATTATGGACCCCCCTTTTGTTTTTTGATCACTGTGGTCATACTGAAGACCGATTTTCATATTTTGGGGTTCTAACCTCTTCGATAACTCATCATCTAAACATCCTTAAGTGGATTTGCCATTAAATCAAATTTTAAGATGTATACAATCACATAAGTGGAAAAAGTCAAAACTTGCAGGTGACCGAAAGTGGAGGATAATATGGACCCCCATCTTTTTTACCGAAAAAAAATCATTTATCTATCTATTAAACAGCTGGAAAAAAATAAGAGAAAAGTTTTCAAATGAAAAAGTGAAAGAAAGATAATATATTATTCAACAGCTGGATCATCAAATATTATCTATATATCAAAACTTCAATTTTGGCAACAAAAGTCGCAAATATAAAACTCAGCTTCGGTTCCGGTGCACACAGAATGAATTCAGTGTAGAATCATCCCACGACGAATACAAAGTTCTATGTGTCATCGTTGAATATATCTTCACAGAAGATGCACGATGCTTCTTGCTGGTCTGGGCCATCTCTGTAAGCATATGGGCTTGTATCAACCCATAGGGATGAGCTCTTCCAATTGCTCTGGATGGGGCTCCATTCATAAGCTGATCCGTTAAGATTTTACGAGGAAATATCATCATTGGTGGAAAATATGTTCCCCCAGCACTCATGCTGCAAACCACAGTTACGAGATAACCACGTTCCGCTGTAGACAGAGATCCCACCTGACGTTTTCTCGTCAACCCCATGACTTGGGAAACTTTTGACTGAACCACACTTAAACCAGTCACATCTACATTGAAGATTCTGGAATTGATTCCCTGAACACAATCTCTCCAGCAAATAAAAATAACCCAGCCACCTGAAATCAGATTTAAATTATAGGTCTCGGTCTAATTAGCCCTTGCATGACAAAAGTTGACCGTAGCGACCCAACCCAAAACCAAACTCTAGTTTTTGTATAACCAAATCTGGTGCTGGCTTATCCACTTGTGAAGCCAATAATCTCAAAGTTATTCTTGATACACCAAACACTCTGGTAACCTCCTTTAGTCCCATTTCTCCACATCTTAGCTTCTGGATAGCCTCAACCATCTTCACCCTATCTCAACTTCGTCTGCGCACTACAGCGTCCTTACTAACGGGAGATTTCTTCTCAACTTTCATTCTTAGCTTCCAGAATAACCGAGAAGGATTACAAAACATGAAAATAAAATGTATCACAATGAAATCAACTGTGGAATTACATATTCTCACGGAAACATTATTATTACCTTATCGAAATCGGTTGTTGGTAATATGGACCCGAGTCAATAATACCAGCACCCATGGGGTCCATATTTCAAACAACGACATCTTGGAATCAAACTTATTTTTCACATTATGAATTACATCGAATTTAATTTCGAACTCGCTCAAAAGGAACTCCATTTCGTGTAGAATAAGGCACAGTAATCAGTTTTTACAAAAGATAGTAGTAGATATGTAAAATATCCACTATTACTTTTCTCAGAAAAAGTTTGAAAACTCGAAAAGCAAACAATTGGCCACAGACATCATTCGCGAGTGAACTGGCGTCAATGACCTTTACTATCCATTACAGCCACCTAGGGGGTCTAAATCACAGCCATAATTAAAAGCTGCACCTGCTTATAACGCAGATATTAAGGAGGTCCATAATAAATGCACGGTCCATAATCCCACCTTCTCCTCTCTTTCTCTCTCTCTAACTATATATATATATATATATATATATATATATATATATATATATATATACAGGGTCTATCCAGAAAGACCAGACTGATTCCATAAAATTCGTCTATTTGATGATAATTTTACAGACACTTAATATTCTTCAAAACAGCCTCCTCCTGCATTAATACACCGTTGCCAACGACTCTGCCACCAATTGATGCCCGCCGGGAAATCTTCAACTGAAATGCTGTTCAGAACGCGCGTTACGTTTTTCTGTAAGTTCTACAGACTGTCAATACGATGACCTTTTAAGCTGGATTTTAACCGAGGGAATCACAAAACGTCCAGAGTGACAGATTGGGCTGTACGGTGACCCGGGATATTATCAGGGTGCAGAATATATTTTTTTTGTGAGCTCCGGGCGGACGCACGCAATTCGATTACTCAACTTTTGAAGCACTTTCCTGTAAAAACCCGCATTAACTGTCTCTACAGGGGGAGGGGGGCATCATTTGGACACTCATCTCATGATCAGAGTCCAAAAACGCTTTGATTTTAGCCACATTGACTGGAGTTCGAGAATTTGATAGAAGCCCAGTGCGTTATTCATCATCGACGTCCTCCTTTGAAGGCTTTGTGCAACCTAAACACTTGTGCCTTTGACAAAGATCCTTCCCGTAGGCTTTTTGTAACATGAAAAGCGTCCCAGCAGCCGATTTGCTTAGTTTTATACAAAACATTATGGCGTATCGCTGGTGGACACAAAAATCATCCTTTTGACAATCTGGAGAACTTTCAGAAAAACGTAACGTGCGTTCTGAACAGCATTCCAGTTGAAGATTTCCAGGCGGGCATCAATTGGTGGCAGAGTCGTTTGCAACAGGTGTATCAATGCACGAGGAGGCTATTTTGAAGAATATTAAGTGTCTGTAAAATTATCTTCAAATAAACGAATTTTATGGAATTAGTCTCACTGCTTTCTGGACAGATATATATATATATATATATATGTGTGTGTGTGTATACATATATATATATATATATATATATATATATATATATATATATATATATATATATATATATATATATATATACATACATATATATACAGGGCCAGATTTGAGGTGGAAAGCACCGGAACGGCACTCCGGTACCTCTCTTTAGGTACCTCACTTTATCAATAATTTGGAAACATCCCCCCAACCCCCCCCCGGAAAGTTACCGTTCCGGCACCTATATTTCTAGAAATCTAGCACTGTATATATATATATATATAAGCATACATTCATTTCATTTACAACCTACGTTACTATATTATTTTTTAAGAATTAATACCCCGACTGATTATATGAACGTACCGCATGTCTTTCACGTCACTAATTACGCTTAGTGGATCCTGACTGTCAGAAATATTCAGCTAAACCAATCTCATGTGCAAATTTTGTCACAATACCTCGTGAAAACATTTATAATACCACCGGGGAAAGAATTATTCAAAATAAAGAACATTCTAACACTCATCTGCCATGTATTAAAGCCTTTGGTATTGAAACTGATTTTACTTCTTAAATTCTTAAACCAGGAACAAAGGAACTGTTTCATTAAGTGGTATCAATGATTTTTCCCATTCCCATTTTATCTCTGAATGTTGGCCTTAGTGTTTGAGGAAAATAACTGAATTGAGCGTAAATACCAGTAGTTTAATCTACCAGGAAAGGTCGAGACTTTTGATACTTGTCTTTCAGACCATTGACTACTTGTTGCACAATTTTCTGTAGATCACAAATGATAAGATTATTAAGGTGTTCTACGAAATGTAACACAGCAGAATATTCAGAGTTTGAAAACATAAGAGTAAGTTGATAATTTATACTGATATACGAAGCTGTTTCATAAAGTTACAGCAAATCGAATAGTTTGAGTTATATAATTCAATTAGCTGAAACCCCGTACTTCACTACGGAGTACATTCAAATTAAATACAACGGTCAATGTAAGCAATTAATGCCAAAAATATGTATATATATATATATATATATATATATATATATATATATATATATATATTATATACATAAATACAATGATCAAAGTATGCTATTGATGTAAAAAAAACGAAAAAATATATTTATAAAAAAATCGTAGCGGATATTTTTATACACAAAAAATGTAGAAGAAAATATTCAAATTAAATCTAATATAGCATACTAAAGAATATAGTACAGTTAATATAGTACAGTTTGAGCAACATTTCTTTTACTGTATTTTACTATTTTTTTGATAATGTCTAATCGTCTGCCGCATAAGCAAGAACATTTTTTTTTGTCTATTTCGTTGTTATGCACGTGACAAAAAATTAGTTTAAAGTATCACAAAAAGAAAAGAAACCACGTGATCAGCATTTAATAAATTAAATTCCAAAAATTAATCTTTAAAAATTCACCAAAATTTAGAAAAGGGTTGTAAAGATTCGAAAAAGATTTCATTTTAAAGGAATTTTTATGATCTTTCTTGTGATAGAAATTTTATAAACCTCGGATTATCATTTTAAATGCAAACTTTAAAGAATGTTACAAAAACAGCTGAAAAATTTAATTTTAAAAAATCTAAGAAGAATTTTCCAAAAATATCTCTTAGTACACCCCTACACTATAAAAAGAATCGCCATGCAAAATTTCAGCTCTTTAGGTCCAGCGGTTTGGTCTGTGCGTTATACAGAGGCTGTTCGCACATTTTTTAGACGGTTTTGGTAAGCGGTAATAAAAAATCGTTTGCTGCAAAAGAAATAATTGCAATTGTACTATGTTTTTAAAAGTCAAAATTATCGTCTGCGGCTTGAAAGTTTTGTTTTTATTCAAAATGGCGTTTTTAACAAAGCAGTGGTTCGAAGGCTACAAGAGAAATATGCATACTCCGTTATCCAAAAACGATGTGAGAGTCATGGTTTTGTGATATCTAAAGCATCGATAGGTAATATCGTCAACAAGAAAGGAAAAAAAAGTCAAATTGGAGCCTCAAGTGGGACAAAAATTCCAAACAAGTATCCAAGGAAAAAACGGACATCTTCGACTATTGCAAAGGTACGTTGTTTAATGTTAAAAGAAAATCCTCCTAGTCAAAGGACAGTTGCAAAATCATTAAAATGTTCGGTGTCCACTGTAAACAAAATGATAAACGTTGATTTAAATCTTTAGAAAGCGAAAAAACGCAATGTGCATCGTATTCTTCCAAATCATATCGCTGAACGCAGGACACGCTGCAGAATTCTATATGAGAAACACTTATCCAAAGAAAAATGGAAAACAATTGTCACAATAGATCAATCATGGGTGTATTTAAATGATTGCAACAAAAAAAGAGCCATTTATTATCATAAAAGGGGAGAAAAACATTTAAGTACATGGTTCAAAGAATCGAAAGAAAGTTTTTCTAAGGGATTCATGATTGTTGCTGGTTTTTCTTATAATGGCAAGTTAAAAATAAAGAGAGTGGATAAAAATGTCAAGATTAACTCCAAATACTATGAGAAACATATTTTATCGCCAATTTTTCTGAATGAAATACCATCGCTTTACCCACAGTGCCATCAATCTGTGAGACTCCATCAGAACAAAGCTAGCAGTCACACATCAAAATCCACTGTAAATTTGCTAAAAGAAATGGAACAAAAACTGGTATCAAGGCCATACCCTTCACTGATATCCCTACTAAATCTCCCGATGTATCACCTATGGATTTTTGTGCTTTCGGACTCTTAAAATCTGCATTAACCAAATGTCGTCCCAAAACCCTTTCAGGACTCTGGAAAGCTGTTCAGGAGGAATGGGATAGAATACCTCTTCTGACACTTCAAAAGGCATTATTATCCTGGAAATTGCGGTGCCGAAAGATAGTTCAGAATAAGGGATGTCAAATAGAACATTTAAAACACAAGAATTTTATGTAATTTAGTTTTGTGAATACAATATACATCGTCTAAAAAATGTGTGAACAGCCTCTGTATCTCAGTCAGTCAGTCAGCTACGGAACTGTTTTATATGCATAGATTAGAGATGCAACTGACATGTCCTTTTTCTATGTAATCACCTTCGTTTTTCAACACTTTTTTAACACATTTCCACTAACTTCTTTTTTCGACCGGGAAAAAAAAGTTTTGGGTTTTACTCTCAGCCAGGAATGTACCACGTTTTTTGACCCACCGACTGGAGCTTTGCTCATCACTGATTGATGTTCGCCCATTTTTAAGAGTGTTTACCTACTAGTGCATTCTTCTCTCAAAGCAGCATCTACATACTGTTTCTGCATTCGGCTGTGAATTCCACTAGGATTCACACCCTGCGGTCACAAAAACCTCATGACTGTCGCTGCTCTCCTACGGTGTTGTCTGCTAAGACTACGCCATTTTGTATATACCGCCCTTCCAATTAGGAACTCCGTGTCATTTAGTCCTCAGTGTCAGTATCCTCATAATCTACACTTCGCAGGATATTTATTAAAAGACCTTCGATTTTCGTTTCAAGAACTACAGTCTTTTTCCTGCTACATTTGAACCAGCTTCGTTGTTGTTATTGTTTCTAATGCCCCCCGTGGACGGTAGTATTCCACATCAGGTCCATATAGGCCAGGTCCATATAGTCCATATAGGTCCATATAGGCCAGGTCCATATAGGCCAGGTCCATATAGGCAGATGGGGGCGGCTCCGGATTATAATGGCACAGCGACATCTGGGGGGATCGTACCCTCTCTCACCCTCTCCGATCTCATAGAGGGACTTTTCGGTCTACGTATTGAATGGACCCATATCTAACCTAGATACGGAGGTATTAAATGGTGCCTGTTGAGATTCGATCCGAACACCCTCAGCACTGAAATCCGACGCGCTACCTATAAGCTGTCTCTGCCCCCCTCCACCCTCATATACAGAGGCTGTTCGCACATTTTTTAGACGATTTTGGTAAGCGGTAATAAAAATTCGTTTGCTGCAAAAGAACTAATTGCAATTGTACTATGTTTTTAAAAGTCAAAATTATTGTCTGCGGCTTGAAAGTTTTGTTTTTATTCAAAATGGCATTTTTAACAAAGCAGTGATTCGAAGGCTACATTTATGCTCTTTCCGAAGAGAAATATGCATACTCCGTTATCCAAAAACGATGTGAGAGTCATGGATTTGTGATATCTAAAGCGTCGATAGGTATTATCGTCAACAAGAAAGGAAAAAAACGTCAAATTGGAGCCTCAAGTGGGACAAAAATTTCAAACAAGTATCCAAGGAAAAAACGGACATCTTCGACTATTGCAAAGGTACGTTGTTTAATGTTAAAAGAAAATCCCCCTAGTCAAAGGGCAGTTGCAAAATCATTAAAATGCTCGGTGTCCACTGTAAACAAAATGATAAACGTTGATTTAAATCGTTAGAAAGCGAAAAACCGCAATGTGCATCGTCTTCTTCCAAATCATATCGCTGAACGCAGGACACGCTGCAGAATTCTATATGAGAAACACTTATCCAAAGAAAAATGAAAAACAATTGTCACAATAGATGAATCATGGGTGTATTTAAATGATTGCAACAAAAAAAGAGCCATTTATTATCAAAAAAGTGGAGAAAAAAATTTAAGTACATGGTTCAAAGAATCGAAAGAAAGTTTATCTAAGGGATTCATGATTGTTGCTGTTTTTTCTTATAATGGCATGTTAAAAATAAAGAGAGTGGAAAAAATGTCAAATTTAATTCCAAATATTATCAGGAACATATTTTATCGCCAATTTTTCTGAATTAAATACCATCACTTTACCCACAGTGCCATCAATCTGTGAGACTCCATCAGGACAAAGCTAGCAGTCACACATCAAAATCCACTGTAAATTTCCTAAAAGAAATGGAACAAAAAACTGGTATCAAGGTCATACCCTTCACTGATATCCCTACTAAATCTCCCGATGTATCACCTATGGATTTTTGTGTTTTCGGACTTTTAAAATCTGCACTATCCAAACGTCATCCCAAAACCCTTACAGGACTCTGGAAAGCTGTTCAGGAGGCATGGGATAGAATACCTCTTCTGACACTTTAAAAGGTATTATTATCCTGGAAATTGCGGTGTCGAAAGATAGTTCAGAATAAGGGATGTCAAATAGAACATTTAAAACACAAGAATTTTATGTAATTTAGTTTTGTGAATACAATATACATCGTCTAAAAAATGTGTGAACAGCCTCTGTATACTTCTGACATAGGTTGGTCAATAGTAGATTCTTATTCTATTCAATTGGACGTTTGTCTGCTTTTTTTTCACATAATGAAGTTCTTCTAGCATAAAATGTTTGTAATGGTCATGTGAGTTTCTGGTATATTTTTCTAAATTACCGATATTTTAAATTTTAGACTAAAATAGTGATTATATTGTAATAAATTTCTTTTGAAAATTTTATACAGATATCTCTATTAGAACGCATGATGGAGATGTTTATGTGATAGATTAACAGTATATATATATTACTGTGAAATGTCTATCTGTATCCGAAGTAGATACGTAAATCTTCATTTTTCAGAATTTTGGGTTTCATTACGTTTCATTTCAAAGAAATTTTCATCGTACTCCATGGAAAATTTGTAAAAATTGAAAAATTTTTATTTGAAGTATAAAAAAAAGCTAAGCAACATCGGTTTAGTATTTTCTGCATTCAAGAATTTTGAATAGAACAAAAAGTTTTGGAATTTTTGTATGCTACTAACTAATTGTAATTTATATACCTTTGAAAATTCTGTATTACTTCACTATTAATACATATATATATATATATATATATATATATATATATATATATATACAGTGCTAGATATCTAGAAATAGAGGTGCCGGAACGGTAACCTTCCGGTGTGTGTGGGGGAGTATTCCAAATTATTGATAAAGAGAAGTACCGGAACGCCGTTCCGGCGCGTTCCGCCTCAAATCTAGCCCTATATATATTTATATATATATATATATATATATATATATATATATATATATATATATATATATATATATTCTACTAATAGCAATTTGTTGTCAAAAGACCTTAAAAATGATAAAAGGCTTAGGTATTCATGCAGTTGTATTGCAAAAAATAACGTATATTTTTCAGATATGAAATTCGAAATACTCCGTCTCACATAATTTGAAAAATTGAAAACATTAAAATTAGTTTTCTATGTGCTTCTTTTTTGATTATTTTAAACTATTAAAATTCTTATAATACAGCAGGTAATTAGAAACTTTGGGGTATTGTGTTTTTATTAATATATTAATTACTGTGGATTTGTTTATATAATTATCAAAACTTATTTTAATACAAAACAAAAAATTGGAAGAATTCCTAAAAACGGTAATTATAAAAGTATAAATTAAATTAAAAAAACAAATAGAAAATTATATTAGAAGGAGATTTAAATGCATTATAATACCTAAGGCATTAACCTTTTACACGCCAATGTTCCCAAAAGGGAACATCAACTTCAAAATTCTGTGAAAAATACAATTTTATTCATATTGCTCTATAAAAATTATTACTTAGAACGAAGATATGGATTGATTTTTTGTCATCGAGGTTACGTTAATAAAATAAATAGTGTCTAGGAGAAAAAAATCGCAACTTTGGCTTTTTTCTAACTTTTCGTCGAACAAAATTCAAAAATTCGTATAAAATTAAAAATTCAACAAATGATTTTAAAAATAAGAGGAAGTAATTAAAAATGATCGTTTTCTTGGTAGAACATAAGTTATATCAATAAAGATTAAATTTTGTTGTTACTATTAGATGAAAAATTTGCATGTTCCCAAAAGGGAACATTGGCGTGTAAAGGTTAGTTTTTCAACATAATTAAGTTATTTTGATTACAGTGCATAGGAGTATTGATAAAATGTTTTCGAATACGAGAGCAATTAGTACATATCAAGGAAAGATGTTTATGACTGTGATCTACTTTCATTACGCCTGTTCACCCCTCCACCCCCCCCTCTCCCCCACGTGTGTGACGGAGAGGGGGGAGGGGGACTCCGATGGGTCTGAAGTGGGTTACTCAAAGCTGCCGCTGAAAAACGCGTGTTTGTTGATAGTTAGACGTTGTTTATGACTCTATTGGAGGGGCACATAAAATTGTTGGAAAACACGTGATTATGAGTTCTCATTATTTTCCTTTACTCTGCGATTTTCTTCAGTTGAGAGAGCATATGTCACTTCCATTCTAAATTGAGTATAGATGAATCCATAGTGCCCTGTTACGATCATCATTCGGGTAAATTGTGTATACGGGGTAAACCAATATAGTTTGGTTTTAAAATATGTATGTTGTGTTCCAACAGTGGCTATCCATATGCTATGAGAATCTATAGTGGAAAAATTTCAGAAATAGAAAACTCTCCTCTTGGATCTAGAGTTGTGTGGGAGCTTCTATCCAGTGTTGAAAATCCAGAGATGCATGAAATTTTCATTGACAACTTTTTCTCTTCACACAAGCTGTTTACTGAGTTTTCTGAAAAAGGGTTTCAAAGCAACTGGCACGATTCGGGAATTTCAGACAGGAAGATGCTTTCTCAAATCACCAAAGGAAGCCTCAAAATGGCAAAGAGGAAATTTTGAGTATCGAAGTGATGGTCAAGCTTATATTTGTCGCTGGACAGTGCTGTAGTAACTATAGCATCCAATAATTCGACCCATGAGACTATCGTAAAACCAAGCGATTTTGTCAGGCACCAAAAAAAAAAAAAAGAATTGATGTTTCTCAGCCACATCTGATAAAAATGTATAATGAGGTGATGGGAGGTGTCGATTTACAAGACAGACTTCTTGGATCATATCGACCTATGTTTAGAAACAAAAAATGGTATTGGAATCTATTTAGCAATGCGCTAATCATGGCTGTCGCTGCTGGATGGATTTTGCATTTACATTTGCACAAAGGTACAACAGCAGAACTATCACATCTCAGGAGAGAAGCAACTTTGTGTTTGCTTGGCATGAAATTGGAAATCCACTCTGTTCCTGGACCTCACGCACATTGCTATGAATCTTTGAGACAATCAAATGCACATTTTATTGTGCCATCACCACAAGGATGTTGTGTTGTATTTCAAACGAATACTAGAAAAAAATATTTTGTGTGAGAAAAGATTGCATGAGAAATACTGTCCTACCAACGATGGACAGTAGAAAACACGTAGAGCAAAAAAGCTAAGAACAAAAATCATTTTTCGTTTTCTTTTTCTTATATTAAAGAATTTCGGTAGTTTTTTTTCTTTCTCCTTGAATTTTTTAGATTTTCATTCATATTATTATTGTGCTGTGAATTTTTACACAGAGATTATCTGTTACTTCCTTTTTTCTAATGGTTTTTCAATTGTTTGATTAACATGCTAATAAATACAGTCGAACCTCCATATATCGAACTTCCACATATCGAAATTTTCTATACATCGAACTCTTAGCAAATCTCCATGTTCATTACATAGAAAACTTGTTTCTATATATCAAAAAAATCTCTATATATCGAATTTTTTTTCAAAACAAATTGGGGGATTTTATTCCACTTTAGAATAAAATCTCCCAATTTTCGGCATTTGAAACAATATGTCGTGAACTTCAAGTCGCGGAAAATGTCCCTGATTAAGTTTTTAGTGGACTGAATAAATACGAACATTTCTTTGAACTTTCCGCAAAACTGGCTGTTCAGCAAGATATCGTAGTTTTTTTTTTTAAAAGTATGTAACTGTGATCATTGTAACCACTGTCTGGATTATTGTTTTTTTAAAGGTATGTAGCACTCGATAAATCTTTCATATTAATTAATTTTTTAGTTATTAACTTTCATTTAATGGGATTCGCATATAAATTAGAAATGGAGTTTCGTATACGAAAATTAGCTTTAATTTTATTTAGGAGAGTTATGAAAAAACTAATCTCAATTCTATATATCGAAATTTCTATATATCGAATTTTTTTCCGGCAATTTGCTACTTCGATATATGGAGGTTCGACTGTAATTGTAAAACTGTTTAAATGTAGTAATTTTTGCTCATCAACTGTAAAATTAATTTTTTTTAAATTTAGTGCGAAAACTTTTTCTTTTGAAAGCTTCGTTGCACCTCTTGACTAGTTAAGGTGGTATAGCTTTTAAGCCCCACCGCGGGGGTTGGGGGGGTGGACCCCGACTATTTTTCTGCTTAACCTGTGCTATTACTCTATAACTTTTAGAAATTTACCTATAACTATTAAAAAATTGGGTACAGAAATCGAAATTTGAATGTAAGAGTCGTTAATCATATTTTATAAAAACATGTGGAAAAACTAAGTGTTTCCCGCCAATGTTCCCTTTTGGGAACATGTTATAAATCGTATACAAAAAATTGTTTCTTGAAAAAAAAGTACTCATAGTTCTTATGTTTCAGTTTTAATGTGATTTTTATCAATAAATAGTTTGTGTTACCTTTCGATCATAGTGCGGCGTGTAAAAGGTTAATTAGCTTTTGTTTACGGTACAGTAATAGTGCTAAAACATAAAAAAGCATAACATCAATGTTAAAATGTATCACTTTTAAGCGTATTAAACCTCTTAGAGAGTTAAAAATAACAGTCTTAATCATAAATTCTAATTTCGCTGAAGCTGATTTAAAAATTTTTGTTCAGTGAAAATAGAAAAAAAATTAAATAACTAATTTTACTTCCCTTTCTAAGTCTAGCTATCTAAATTACGTTTAATGGCGGCATATTCCTTATTTTAGCTGGAAAAAAAGTAATTCAATTAATCAGTGTCAGCCAATTTAAAGGTATGCTGAATGCTTTCAATTTATTTCATTCCCAATTTAAAAGAAGTCGAAGTTACTTTTTTTCTACTATTCTATTTATTTTTTATTAAAGAGTGTGAAGATTAATTTACTTGCTAACAAGGAGTATTTATTCTTTCTGAAATCTAGCTCTCCAATGTATGAAAAATACCTAAACATGATATAAATATTCCATAATATCCTTTGACGAGACAATAACAATAACATTTCCTTGGGCGTAATACTTTCAAATATTTTTATATGAAATTTTCATATATTACGAAATAACACTCTATACCAACAGGGGTGTAACTATAAAGGGGGCACGACCCCTCCCCCTTAAATTCAAGAAATGGTGTAAAAATATTTAATAAGTGTTCATTTATTCATCATCGCAGTTTCTTAATAGTTCTCCTAGTTTCGGAGATTTAAAATAAAAATCGAAATTTTTTTCAGCAATTAAACTCGTCTATATATATAAAACAGTTCTGTCACTGATTGACTGACACATAACACACAGACCAAACCGCTGGACCTAAAGGGCTGCAATTTTGTATGGTGATTCTTCTTATAGTGTAGGGGTGCATTAAGAAAGATTTTTGAAAAATTCTTCTTAGATTTTTTAAAATAAATTTTTTAAGCTGTTTTTGTAACTTATTTTAAGTTTTCATTTAAAATAATAATCTGAGGATTATAAAATTAAGAACTTTCCTTGTTAAGAACTTTTCTTAACAAGGAGGGAATTCAGATATAAAAATTAATCACAACGTAACAGTTATTAATAAGTAGCATATGACTTCAAATTCCTTTCCTTTAAGGACCTCGTCTTATACCAGCCGAGAATTATACTTTTTACAAGAAGAACATCACCTGTTGAAAATCCTCAACCGATCGCATCCAAACCAACTTTTTTTTAATATTTTTATTCCAGACTCTTATTCACCTAGGAAACAAAACCCGTGTTGCCACACCGCTCAACCAAAACATTTTCCAACAATAGACCCAAGAGCAGGATTTATTACTTACTCCATGGTAGACGCGTGAACGTGCTAAACCGTTGTTTTAATTAACGTGAACTCCGAAACATCGCATGCTGGCTATAACACGCCAATTTGGCCCCAAACTCGTAACAATATATAGTTCATTTGGTTGTGAGAAAAGATGACTAAAGAAAATATTGGATCGCTGATTGATGACAGAGAACGTTGGTTCCAGATAAAATAATTAATTCCTAGATATGAAAAAATTATCAAATTTGGAAGAAGTAGATAGAAATCTTCGACATATACTGCTGCTGAGTCATAGCTAAACCAATTCGAATGCAATCAGTTCGACTGTTTCAATAGATGATTCGTAATAGTGGCAGCTTGGTTCTACTCTCAACAAGAAACCCCGATAAAGCGATCATATACACCAGGGGTTCCCAAACTTTATCCTACATCGACCCCTTTTAAAAGAATGATTTTCTTCATCGACCCCCTCACATCTTTCTCTATAATATACAGCATAAAACATAATTATAATACTAAAAATTGCACATAAAACACTTAATGATAACAATTTGACTAAGAATATGAACAAAAAATTAGAAAAAAGTGGTTCATTAGATTTATGTCTTATTATTTTTGCACTATTTTCATTTTTAATTTCATAAGCACAAACAAGATTTCAGAAACACAGATTGTAATCGCACAAACGTCGCCGAGAGAAAAAACGAAACTGCTTCTGATTGGTTGCATCGGGAGGCCCCGTGTACTGTTTAAGGTCTAGTGGATTTCCCGAGTCCTGCCTAGTGTTGGTACACAAATAAAAGACGACGGCGGCATTCGAGGCATATACAAAAGCGTCATGACATTCGTCTTTAGATTCATGAATCCCTCCGCCTTATGCAAATCTATATTTATGCATATTAAAACAGATATTATTATATAATAATTACATTCCCAAAAAATTAAATAAAATTTTAAAACAGAAAAATTTATCATAGACTCTCAATAGACCCCTGGGATACTATAGACCCTTTTTAAACTTCCATGGACCCCCAAGGGGTCCACCTAGACCCCGTTGGGTATCCATGATATAGACTGTATGAATCAAAAACGCATAGTCCAGTATAACTTTCTTCCATGGCCTATTTTCAACGGTCGGATAAATCAATCACTTTTTTTTTCTCTTCACCATCACCCAAAGTTATACAGCAGGTTCTCTATAACTGTGAACTACACGGAAATTTTGTGGTCATCAAGATTCCCCACCTCATCCAGTGTAACTTACAATACCTTCTTCCCACGGCTGATTTTCTCCGATTGGATGAATCTGTTACTCTTTATCTATTCACCAACACCCAAAGTTATACAACAGTACCTCTTGAATGTAAGCATCTCAAACTCTTGTTTTCAAAATTTTGTCATTGGTCCATGTTCCCCATTATCTATTACACCAGCTGATTTGCGTAATCGCTTGGCGCGTGCAGCATCTGTTAAACGACAGCATTACATATTTTGATCGTCTCAGTTTTCATACCGGTCCACAGTTCCATCCTAATCAGTCCCTGTTATCGCGTGGTGATAATAGATAAGTTATGAAGATGTGGGGACACGACTCTAATGTAAGGACTCGATATTGTTTGGGATGAAAAAGGTTTTTACTGTATCTCCTTCGTTGCAGCTTGCAAGGATTATCATATCTCGACAGCTAAATTTTACAGGTACATGCTTTGATCTGTTTTGGTTTTAATTTCTCTTGTATGTCATTATTGGCCTTCCATGTTCCTCTATGGGCTTAAGAGAAGTTGATTATTTGGATGTCGGTTTTAATGGAGAAAACCTACTTATTGAAGCATTATAAGCAAATAAGATAAATAGATTACCAATTATGGCCTTACAAGTTTATTATCATGTAAATGAATCTTCCCCACTACAATTTTAGTACATTTTACAGGTTCAAAATAAACAAGAAAATTCTTTTTGCTAAGAAAGTCCTTACAATTCGAATGCAACATGTATAAACGTGATCCTAAAACTGCTCGGCTTGGACATGAAATTTTGCCTTTTGAAATGGGATACCTACCGGAATTTTTCCAGAGGAAGGCTGAAGTAGAACTCAGAGAATCTCCAGAAAGCAGGCATAAGGGGCTAAAGGTGTTAAGAGAAATGATGGAAAGTGAGTATTATTCTACTTTCTTTATTTACTTTCTTTAACATATTGACCTCTTTTATATTCATATTGTAATTTTTCAGCAAACAACTTTGGATGTAATTATTATTCAAATCAATAAGTATTAACTCTAACCATCAATTAGGCTGACCCGCACTATAAGCTTATACAGCAAGCCTGTCGTCTAATAATAATATTCCAATTTATATAATACACGTATTTACGCCTACAGCTACCTTTCAGATAACCGAGAACATATACGTACAATATTATAAATTTTTATTTAACTTAATTTTTACATTCGCAATATTCGTAAATATCCTTACTGTTAGCAATACAGCGTAACTTTTATTTAACCTATACCTATTTACATTTAATCAACCTATACATCTCTTATGTACACTTATGACGTAAATTTTAAGCACAATTATAATATTAATCCTTAAAACCCTCCATATATATCCCTCCATAATCCCTCCATATATATATATATATATATATATATATATATATATATATATATATATATATATATATATATATATATATATATACTAGAAGGTAACCCGTCATTTTGACGCCATAATACTAATAATGACGTCATAATGGAAAAAGTATATGAAAGTTAAAAAATATCCCAAATTATCTAACAATATTGCATTTAATCCACACCTTGTAAAAGGAAACCCTTTCATTATTTTTTATTTATTTAGTTTTTCATGCGATTGAAGTAGTAGACTGCCATCCAGTTTTTTACAGATCACTACGCGATATGAATACTTGAGCTACTTGATTCATTCGCATTCAAGTTTGTTTACTTTCAGAATTCATCACAAAAGTAAACAGATTTTTAAGAACTGTTAAATATACAGCTAAATCATCCAATTTTTTTAGTTCTGAATGATTTATAGAAAAATAACTGAACAAACGTGATTTGATGGAGAAGATATTAGTTTTTAGGTAAGAAAAAATTCTGATCCACATCTGAAATTGAAATTAAGCCTAACCGGCTGTTTGTTTACTGAGGGCTTCAACTGAAAGATGAGTACAGCCCGGAAGTGTTATACACAGACAACGGCTATTATATATATATATATATATATATATATATATATATATATATATACAGGGTGAACCAAAAGTCTTGCCCTAATTATAAATATTTATCGTGCTCAAACTATTATAATTAGACCTATGTTTGTTTATATATATTGTAAGTACAGTTATACATTTTTTATAACACCATTTACCTCAGTAAATTTTAACGTGTGCCCCCTTGGTAGCTCGGAGAATGTCGAAACGGTATTCCAGTTCCCGCTAAGTGTTATTTAACATGTCTTCTGTTACAGTACACACAGTACATGTTTCATGTAGGAAAATGACGCACTAAAGATCCCTAGTGTGGGGGTGCGCCATCTTTCTGAAAAAGTTGCAATAAGTCCAAGTAAATGTTAGGGGTAACGCTTTTCGGGCTTTCTCTTGAATCGACTCCATTCCGGCCGAAAATGATGTTCTCTTTACAAATATTCCCCTGAGTCCCTCTTGAAGGAGCACTCGCGTCATTTATTGCACAAAAAAAAAACTACTAAAACTGACCTATCTAACGATACAAAAGTCACATTATTATATTAAACGGTTATTTTATATTGAATTTTTATAATCAGGTTTTGGTTCACCCTATATATATATATATATATATATATATATATATATACAGTGGTACCTCAACTTACGAGTGTCTTCACTTACGAGTTTTTCGAGATTCGAAAATTCTCTCGGCAGATTTTTTGCATCGAGTTACGAGCTAAAATTCGGGTTACGAGCAAGCTTCAGATACCCAACAGCTAGTTTGCGCAGCGAACGCCATGTGGTCATCAAATGAGAACACGAGAAGCATATAATCTTTACAACCTTTATGTACAATTATTATACAATTGTATACATATTATTCTAAGACTACTATCCAGTCTAAAACCTAGAGATTAATTCTCAACAATTATCACCCGGGGCAGCTCACTCTCCCCACACTTGAGTGGGGAGAGTTAGCTCTAAAACCGAACAGCGTCCTCCCTCTCTCGCAGAGAGTAAGTTTCAATTCCCTCCCCCACACTGCTACTCGCCATGGGTTCTAGGGGATGGGATGACCTTGGTCCTAGGATCGTAAGGTCTCCTTCTTCTTCGGATTGAGAAACCGATCTTCGGATTCTCAGAAAGAGGAATTTGGACATTACATCCCAGTGAAAGATGCAACAATCGCTTAGTTTCCGTGTCTCACTTTAAGAGTGTAGCTCGTAGTAAAAACGAAAGGGAGGAAAATGGGGCGAAAGCGTTGAAAAAGATAAAAAATCAACGAATAAAATTAATTTTTCGTTTCAGCTTTTCTCCTTTTTCATCAGCATCTTCAAGTCTGATATCCAAGGTAAATGTTGTACATAACACTTAATAAAACAAGTTTATTGCCGTACATTCATGTGTATTGCGTTTTTTTACAACGTTCGTCATATATAAGAACATTTTTCTTATTTATAAACATGTAACCAAAGATTGTTCTGTTTGGGGGGATCCCGGAACGAATTAATGGCATTTTCTTTCATTTCAATGGGGAAAATTAATTCGAGATACGACTATTTCGAGTTACGAGCTCCGTTATGGAACGAATTAAACTCGTAAGTCTAGGTACCACTGTATATATAAATATATATATATATATATATATATATATATATATATATATATATATAAAGATAGGCGATAAGATTATATTCTCCATTGTGTATTTCACAAGATTGTGTGATTTTGCGAGATAATGATTTATATTTCGGCTCAAAATATAATCTTAAATGTTATAAAATCGAGTGTTTAACTGATGTTTCCTAAAAATGAAAAATCTATATTATCTTAAACAAGATGTGATATTTATTTCATGTATATCTACTTTATTACTGTATTACATTTATTTTATTCTTAGTGATTTGTTTGTCAAAGAAATTATCACAAGTTCATATTTTTTTTATAGTGGATAAACATTTTCGTGGCCTAACATTTGACGAAGCCTATATATATATATATATATATATATATATATATATATATATATACTGTATTACTGTATTACATTTATTTTATTCTTAGTGATTTGTTTGTCAAAGAAATTATCACAAGTTCATATCTTTTTTTATAGTGGATAAACATTTTCGTGGCCTAACATTTGACGAAGACTTTTTACTACAGTACCTAAGATGTCGAAAGTTCGACGCCTCACGAGCTTTTTCTCAAATCAAAGCTTTTGTCAACTTGCGTAAGAAGCATAAGAACATTTTCACGAAGTTTAACTTCGAAAATATCGCTATAAGTACAAGAAATAAGATTGTTACATTCCTGCCCTACAGGTGCCAAGATGGATGTGCTATTATGCTCATCCAACTAGGTAAGTGCGATATGTCAATAAAGTTTATAGCTTTCTACGATTTTTAAGCTTTGGGGCCCGGTTTGCTAAAGTGACTTGTGTTGAGTTAAAATAAAGTCCTGAAGGCAACAGGGCATCAAAGTGTTTTAATAATTTACACCCCCCCCCCTCCGCATATAGGTTCCCTCAAAGGTAGCATATCTTCAGTGATAATGGCAGAAGTTTGTTGGGGGAGGGGGTTATGTATGTGTGTGTGGGCTTTAACAGAACAAATAATGTCGTTTGTCTTCATTTCAAAATTATATATATATATATATATATATATATATATATATATATATATATATATGTGATAATATTACTAACTACCTATAATCGCCCATTCTGTACTTCATCTCTGTCCTGGTAACCCCTCCTTCTTGTCTTTGCGTAAACGCTTCGCCTTCCCACATACTAACTTCCTCCGCCAATTCTGGCAACCTCTCTGACCTAATTCTATTTTGGCGCTCTTTGCGGGAGACGCTGGACTGGCTCGAAGCGAGTAAGATGTGTTGCTTTACTGTTTAATAAATTAGTTTGTTCCTGAAGCTGATTTTATTATTTTCCGGCCACGATGTAAGCTACTATTTCATGAGATGTCCATTCGGACATCTCATATATATATATATATATATATATATATATATATATATATGATTTCTTGCTCGGTATCTTATATTTTAGGTAACGTTCTGTGTTTTTAGTCCATATTCAAAAATCGATTTTGCTTTTCCCACTGTAAAACATTGCAGAATAACTAGCTCTTAAAAATGTTTCTCGACTCAAATTTTTAAAATTAATATTTTGTCAAAATTTCTCAACATTTTTTTTCTCTAATTTATGAAATGGATGCATGCCCAGATTTTTAATGAAGTCTACCATAAAGATATTAGTGGTAGCCTTAAACGGACTGATAGACTCCCATTCGTAGACTGATTGTAGAATACCACAACGAGGGTCGTGTTTCCTCTTGTAGCACAGCATGTTGCAGAATCGACTTCCACATATCTGAAAGTCAATGGTAATAGAGTGGTAGGGCGTGCAGGAAATGACATCAGTTCGGGCGGATTTTCTAGTTCTCAGTAGACACTAAGAGTTTGACCGGGGAACATCGTAGTTTCGTTATTGGGGCCTTCTTTAAAAACAGCGGTTCTGTAACCGTGACACAGAGGGCATTTTGGGCTCCATGCAACTAATACCGTTTCTGATCAAAAAATAATCCTGCGATGGAATTCAAACTTGATAGCAAATGACTCTACATTAACAAAGAAACCAAGTGGTTGACATTCGGTCATTAGAACATCTGAAAATGCGTGACGAGTCCGTGAGTTTCTATTCGTGAGGAAGTGGTCGCCATGCCCCCCTTCCCCCCTCTCCTTGAGATGACCAAAAGAGTGACGGAAAACTTTACAGATCGACTTCGGCAGAGCATCGCAAATGCACAAGCGCCACCTGCAGGATGTTACAGAGGGTGTTTAGACATTTTTGTAACGATTTTGACTTTCTCTGTGATTTAAATCCAAATGAACAAAATTAAAACCTAACTGGTATCAATTCGGAATAGGGTTGAATTATCGTCTGCATCATTAAACATATTCTTTGCTTTAAAATGTCGCTGGAAAATAAACAATGTATCGAAGTCTATATATTTGAACTTTCCGAAGAGAAATACTCTTATTCAATTATTAAATCGGTGTGAAAACCATGGTTTTGATATTTCAACACGTAAATTAAGTGACATAATTAATAAAAATGGAAGGAAACGTTAAAGTTTACATTTGACTGTGAAAATAACCTCGGATAATTATCGGAAAGATGTTTTAACACCTGTTTCCGAAAAAGTCATTCCATCACTTTACCCAAACAATCTTCATTCTGTTGAGTTCCACCAGGATAAGGCTACCAGACATACCTCTAAACCTACCGCTATATTTTTAGAAAAAATGTGAAATGAAACCAGAATTGAGGCTATTCCATTTAAACGCATCTGACCCAAGCCCCCCCCCCTCCCCCGACGTGTCTCCTATGTATTACTAGGCATTTGTACATTTGAAACAAGCTGATTATAAGTGGCATTCAAAAACATTGGACGGACTCTGGTAGATTGTGGTCGAGGAGTGAAACAAAATCAACCTCGATATTTTAAGAAAAGCATATTTATCATGGAAATCAATATGTAATATGATAGTTCAACAACACGGCTATCAGATCGAACATATTAGAAAACTAAATTCTTATCTTTGTTTATATATTTCTTTTTCCAAAATCGTTACAAATTGTGTGAACACCCTCTGCATTTTTAAAACCTAGTGGGAAAAAAACAGGATTATAAGTTCTTTTTGAAGATACAAAGCTTTTTCTGTAAAGTATTTCGTTCGTATTTTATTAGCCTTTGAAATGTGGGAGTCCACTCTGGTGCAACCTGTATAATGTTTTGGATTCGTCCCTTCTGCTTCTTCGAGCGACATAATTATCCTAGTTTTGTACATCCAGAAAAACAACGATATGTTTAATCGATAGCATTCCTTTCCGTTTTTGTTAGCAGTCTACGTCGTTGATAGGTAGAACCTTTTGAACGAATTAAAACAATTGGCAAAATTTTATTATTAGAAATGCAGCAAAACTATGTAACATTTAAATCTTTGTCTTTTTGATACTCTTTGTTTCGCCTCGAAATTATTTTAAATTTTAACTCTTTTCCGATAAATTTTTATTTCTTCAGTTTCTTTTCCTTTATAATCTATATCAATTATTTTTTTATTATGTTCTTTAACATTTTGTAAGTCATATTGTTTTTTAACATGGTTTAAATTTTTTCGTTTTCTATGTTTTTTTTTTAAAGTTTCTTCAAATGTATAATTTGATTCATTTCCTCTTTGCTTAATACGTCCGCTTTTGTATTCGAATTGAATTTGTTTCGGTTTAAAAGCTTTTTCCTCTATCAAACGTCTGCAATCCATTAATAATTTACGATATGTAGAAAACTTTTCATCGAAATTAAGTTAAGGAAAAAAGTGATTAATATGAAGAATGTGATACAGCCATTATATTGACAACTGCTGCGATGTGGTGCCAAATGTGGCTGCTGCCTCAAATTTCCAGAAAAGTAACGATAAAATGACTACGATCGATGGTCGACGATTTAGCCGCATTTGAAAAGAAGAGAACCGCATTACTAAAAATTTTTTTAGCATAGTATTCTTTGTTTTCACTATTTACACTCTAGAATTTGGCTAATATGTTATCAAAGGACTGTAATATCGTATCAAGTATATCGTATCAAGATACGTATATATATATGAAATGTCCGGATGGACATCTCATGAAATATTTGCGTACATCATGGCCGGAAAATAATAAAATCAGCTTCAGGAACAAACTAATTTATTAAACAGTAAAGCAACACATCTTATTCGCTTCAAGCCAGGTCAGCGTCTCCCGCAAAGAGCCCAAAATAGAATTAGGTCAGAGAGGTTGCCAGAATTGGCGGAGGAAGTTAGTATGTGGGAAGGCGAAGCGTTTACGCCAAGACAAGAAGGACGGTTACCATGGCAGAGATGAAGTACAGAATGGGCGATTATAGGTAGTTAGTAATATCATCACATATATATATATATATATATATATATATATATATTATATTTTATTTATATATATATATATATATATATATATATATATATATATATATATATATATATATATATATATTATATATATATATTTTAGTTGCTAAACCGACTTTTGGGCAGTCCATGAGAGAAAACTACTGCATCAATTTACTTTATTTTGGTCGTAAATGAAAGATTTTAATCTGTAGATTTGTCAAATTTGGGTTTTTGTAATCGCAATTTCTATTAATTAGAGATAATTTACAGTTGAAAATTGATTTCTGCGCATGCTCAGTGGCATGTTTTAATGATTAAGCACGTTTACTCCAAGTAGTCTCTCTAGATCGCTCTCTGCCATTTTTTATGATAATTATATTTGTGAAATATAAGATTAAACCCGGTGGAAATTGCTTATTTCGCGTTGTTTAACTAGCGATAATTTACAATTTAAAATAATTGCTTTCTGAGCATGCTCAGAGACATTTTTAAATCTGGCTTTCGATACTCACTAAGCATGAGGCCGCTTAACACATTAATTTGTTTCTGCGCATTATTATAATTTTCAACATTTGGCAATGAAGTGTTGAGCATAATTTGTGTATTAGTATACATTTATTTATTATCTAGCCGTCATGTTTTGACGGGTACCAACTAGTAAAGTTTTAATTCTGTGGGGTTAAAAACTCCATTCTGTCAAATACTGACACTAAGCCCTAAAGGCAGCTTTCATGGGGAAAAATGTAACCCGCTGTAGACAGAGAAGGAAAAAACAAGCGATAATCAGACTATAACTTTTCTTTTTATTTAGAAAGTAATGCACGTTTCGCTTACGCAAGATTATATTCCCTAAAGCCTTCATTTATAAAATTTAATATTTTCTTAACAATATGTGTGGGTACAAAAGAATTAAAAAATTCGTACGATAGATAAAAAAATGTAGACATTCTGTGCATTACATGCGGTATTGTAAATGATAAAATCTGTAGGGTGTGCATAATTAAACTCTCTAAATTTTTCAGACTATAACAAATATGACTGTAAAAAAGGACACCCTAGAGATTTTTAATATTCGCAAAGATTTCTTGGTTTTTAAAAATGTCTTTAAAAATGGTCAGTGATACCTTTTGACATTTAAGTTTATTAAAGTCGCATATGAGTCAAAATAACTCTCAAAACATTTACATATATATTTAGATGTTCCCAGTCGATACTTCTTTCACAGTTCTTGCTCTTCAGTTCTACTTATTTAGACCTACGTTTAGACCTATAAGTAATTTTCTTGCTTTCTCACGCAATGTTCTTGATAATATGAACCTTAACGGTTTTATCCAAATGTAAATATTTAACATTGTAATATCAGCACAATTTTGAGAAAATTTGGTATGTTTTTACCAAAAGAGCTTTTAGCTTTCTTTTGAAAGTTAAACATCAGATATTCTCACATACTGCTTTCTCAGAAAATTAAAACAATTTAATTTTTTTTTCAATCAGTTCCTTTCCCCTTGTATACGTTCCAATTTTGTTAATTAGTACTACGATTTATGTTGCGCTGTAATTCATTGATAAAGTTCATTGATTTTATATATATATATATATATATATATATATATATATATATATATATATATATATATATATATATATATATATATATATATATATATATATATATATATACATATATATATACATACATACATACACATACATACATACATACATACATACATATATATATATATATATATATATATATATATATATATATATATATATATATATATATAGATAGATAGATAGATATACAGTGGAACCTTGATCGATCGTTCGCCGAATCATCGTCTTCCCGTATGCGTCGTTTACTTCATTCAGTCCGTATGATAATCGTCCTTTGTTATGATCCCGCACCTATAGTTTTCCTTCATTTATCGTTTAGTGCAATAGGTCTCTTTAAAGACAATGGATCGAGATTGCACGGTATATATATATCGGAGGAGGTAGTTTAATTTATATATGTATGCATAACCCGAGGAAAAAGTCTTGTGGGGGGAGTACAATTGTGTATATTTCTCTACCTTTTTCCAAATTCTATTTTTTAATACGAGCCATCCATAAATTTGCTTACAGATAACTGGATCCCTGAAGAATTCCCTCCCGAAGAAGTGAAGCGCATGGTGATCATATTCCTTTTACAATCTTTAAGGGATCCTATGACACAAGTAAACGGATTTAAGGTCATATTCGATGTCAAAAGCAATCCTATAAGGCACATCAGACATGCAACACCTAGCAATATGCATCTTATGTATTATGGAACACAGGTAAATAATTTTGGTATACCTACGATGTGATTTCTTTGACTTAATTTAGTATCACTTGCTGTACCAAAGAGAAAAATTCTGACAGCATTAAAATGCATTATCTTCATGGATAACCATTCTTATATGGGCAAAAAATTCTGAAATTGGGCGGAACCTCAATAAACAACACGGTATCGCTTTGACCTCTCGGACTTTATTTGTTTCTATCCCAGTAAACTTGAAATATTATTCGAACTAGTTATTCGAGATTAAATCTCCAAGTTTGTTCGAAGAAACAGGTATTTAAAATTTATGAAGATAATTCGTGGATATTTTTGTAAGTACTCTACAAACACCTACAGGATGCCACTGTAGAATACGGACCATTTCAAAAGAAAGTAGCAAGCCCTACGTGCAAACGCATTTTGCGAGAGCATCTTACCAGTTTTTCATTATCTTAAGAAATTTAACTTCTAACTATGGAGGTGAAGAGTATTTAAATATTTTGCCTTATGTTGTTTTGTATGTTGTACGACAATTGAGGCAAAAATTAGTACATGACCAGTGAATAATAAGAAGTCTGATTTATGGAGATTATAATTTACAATGAGCCCATGATCTGTTTCATGTACACGGAATTACTCTGTACGTTTACTGCTTGTATAAACTTCAATCCTACTCTTTTCTACAAACTGAGGTTTGAAAACATTTAATTATTTCCACTGGGAGTATTGCACTTAAATGAAAAGCATTTTCTTCCGGCAATAGAATAAGGCAAATATTAATTCCGGCAATAGAATAAGGCAAATATTAATTCCGGCAATAGAATAAAGAATTAAGGCAAATATTATCAATTAAAATTTAAGTGATTAACTGATAATTAATCACTTAAATTTATGTGTGATTAATTATCAATAATTAATCACACATAAATTTAAGGCAATTATTAAATTTATGTGTGATTTTTCATGTGTACAGTATGTGTGTGATGTTGAGGAACTCACGAAAATAAGCTTTATTTTTGAATTTTGAAGTTTCTCTAATGGGGGACTTATGCATCTTGAACCTGTATGATTATTAAAACAGTGTATTTAAAGAGGACCTTTGTGTATCCTCTTATTCATTCAGAATATTTGTTATGTGGAGATTGCGACAGATCATTGCGAAATCTGAAAGTTTTATTCATAATTGCCTATTAACACGCTGAAGATAGTCTTTGGCTTGTATTTTCGGTTTCCATAACTAGAAAGGGACTTCTTTCTATTTAACAAGAATAATAATTTTAACAGTTTTTTTTTCAAGATATTCTCAGTATTTCTACAATTAGTTCTTCACAGACTCTATTTTCCTATTCATTCGTTCCTTTAGAGCATTGGTTCATAACTTGGGGTGGAAGAAAGCTTTTCTAGGGGTGCGATACAAGGTTCTAAATTTTTAATGAAAATTACCGCCTAACCGCCCATGCCTTATTCTCTTCTCTCCGAGTCCTACGGCTGAAACCAGACAAACGCTACCTTTACTTGCTCCTTACCGTAGGACAGAAATATTTGTACTTTGAGCGCATGCGTCAGTGTACTTGAGAGTAAATGAGATAATTATGAACAAACAACAACAACAACGTAGGTATTAAAATGTAGATACTGTTTTATATGTAATAATATAGTATGCATTGTAAATGTGTTAGTATTTTTTTATGCAGTAAATGTATTTTCCTAAATAAAAAATAGAAACACATTTTTCAAGGGGAGTGCGACAGCTTAATTTTAGATTCAAGGGGATGTTGACAATTTAAAATGTTAAGAACCACTGCTTTAGGGTATAAGGTCAGATATAAGCAGTGATAGGTTACGAAACTCTGGCAGTCATTATGTGACTTCCTGGCCTAGCTAGTTTGCCATAGAAATCTTCATCTGAGTCCAGATTTCGAATCTAGGCGACGAATCGGTTTTTGGGATTATCTCAGTGTTTGTTAATTTGCCGTTCCTGGTACTAGATCAAGCTACTTTACGAAACTTCTTTTCGGATGCTCATCGAAACATATTCATCTTAGTCCAGGTTTTGAATCTAGACTACGAATTGCTTTTTGGGATTATCTCAGTGTTTGTTGATTTGCCATTTCCGGTATTAGTTCAAGCTACTTTACGAAACTTCTTTCGTATTTTCATAGAAACATATTCATCTTAGTCCAGGTTTCGAATCTAGATGACGAATTGCTTTTTAGGATTATCTCAGTGTTTGTTGATTTGCCGTTCCCGGTACTAGTTCAAGCTACTTTACGAAACTTCTTTTCAAATGTTCATCGAAACATATAGCAAGACCATTTTACTTACCAGCTTGGATGTGTCCTACAGGCTTCAAGATAAGCTCTCTCATTGACTTAGAATGATCAATGGTCAGATCGTTGGAGAGAAGCAAAATTTGTTTTTACCGTGCTCAGTACTTGATGCAGCGAAACTCTTCATTCAAGTGACTTTTTTTAACATTTTACAGGAATGTTCACCTGGGCGATTTAAATCAATTCACGTTCTCAATCAGTCCCTAACATTCAGAGCAGCTTGGATCCTAGTAAAGCCGTTTCTGAGTGCCAAAATAAAAAACAGGGTAAGTAATATGCTGTAGAATTAAAGGTAATGACTGTAGACATAACATTAATGGAATAGCCTTAATGTAATGTAGTAAACTTATTTCTTTTACTTGCAATTTTATGTTCCATTACCTTCATTTCTGTTTTTATTCGTCCATGTTTTATATCTTGTTTTTTCTTAGTTTCGCAGTTCTCGCCATTGGAAAAATTGGCATTTTGTCATTGTCTAGGGATGCTCCAACTCCACATCGGGAAAGAAAGGTGTACTGTTTTTCAAAATTTAGGAATAGGGTTTATTTTTCTTAGTTATTAGAAATAATTATTTTAAGGATTTTCTCATCACTAAATGGTTTCACTAATTTTGGACACCTACATTTTGATGTAGATTCAGTATCATCCCAAAGACATCTTTATATGCTTTTTCCAGTTTATCACTGCTTGGGAACTCATGGCAAGGTACCTTTTAAAGAGAAAGAGACTGGACAAACATATACCTATTTAAGCCATCTATATAAACTGGAGTAAGAAATTAAGAGAATTTGCAGACTTGGTCGATTATCTCTAGAACTACTGTACCGATTTTAATGAAATTTGATAAATACATACATTGATACAATACAAAACAAATAACCATTCAATAATTGTAATACACACATATGATAGTGTGTAACACTCGTTGGAGTTGAAAGGTATGAAACGGCGGTTGCAGAATAAACAAAAAAATGGGTTAATTCTTGGTGTTATTTTGCAGCAATCGGTTAATTTCAAATTGTAACAGTAAAAATGAGTCACCGCCAACGTTTAGATGACGGAATGAGGTGGCGAATTGTGGGGAGGCTAGAAGCAGGCCAATCTCAAGTCCAAATTTGTAGAAAGTTCAATTTCACGCCCAGCGTTGTGTGTAAACTATGGAAACAGTTCCAGGATACCGGATCCATCGAGAGAAAGCCTAGGCAAGGTCGTCCAAGAGCCACGACGGCCAGAGAAGATCGCTATTTGTCGATTATAGCGAGGCGTAACAGGAGTGCTCCAGCTTCTCAGCTCTCTCGTGACTTGTATGCAGCCACAGCAACACGTGTATCAAGGGTGACTGTTTCCAAAAGACTTCATCAGAGAGGGTTGTTTGTAAGAAGACCTGCTGTTTGCGTCCCGCTCATTTCTACGAACAGGAGAATCTGTTTATCATGGTGCAGAGAGCATAGAGATTGGAGTATGGATCAATGGGCGACTGTTCTCTTCACCGATAAGTCTCGGTTAAGCCTAAACACCGATTCTCGCCTTACGTTCATATGGACAGAACCAGGGACCCCCTACCTACCCTCCAATGTCCGCGAAATCGAACATTATGGCGGAGGAGGTTTACTGGTCTGGGCAGGCATCATGTTGGATGGCCGCACACTTCTCCATGTCTTTGCAAGAAGCACTGTGACTGGTGTGAGGTTTAGAGAGGAGGTCTTGGAGCACTATGTTCGCCTTTTCAGGGGTGCAGTTGGCCCTGAGTTCATTTTAATGGACGATAACGCGAGGCCACATAGAGCTCTTCTGGTCGATGAATTTCTAGAGAGTGAGGATATTCGCCGGATGGATTGGCCAGCCAGATCTCCAGACCTTAACCCTGTAGAGCATGTCTGGGATGCTCTGGGGAAGGCAATTGCAACTC
Source organism: Dolomedes plantarius (assembly GCA_907164885.2). Classification (NCBI taxonomy): domain Eukaryota; kingdom Metazoa; phylum Arthropoda; class Arachnida; order Araneae; family Dolomedidae; genus Dolomedes; species Dolomedes plantarius. The sequence goes on from OU015503.1 coordinate 75,348,759, forward strand.
GCAACCCCCCTCCGAGAACCATCCAGGGAATGAAAACAGCGTTGGTGAACGAGTGGGACCATTTGCCACAGGAAATGATAAACTACCTTATTTCAAGTATGAAATCACGCTGCGAGTCCTGTATATCTGTAAGAGGGGATCATTCTTCCTATTTACCCATCTATTAACTCATTTTTCTGTTTATTCTGCAAACCGCTGTTTCATACCTTCCGACTCCAGCGAGTGTTACGCACGATCATGCGTGTGTATTACAATTATTGAATGGTTATTTGTTTTGTATTGTATCAATGTATGTACATATCAAATTTCATTAAAATCGGTACAGTAGTTCTAGAAATAATCGACCAGGTCTGAAAATTCTCTTAATTTCTTACACCAGTGTATTTAAGTTGCTAAGCCGACTTTTTGGGCAGTTCGTAAGAGAAATCTACTTCATCAATTTACTTCATTTTAGTCTTAAACGAAAGATTGTAATCCTTAGATTCGTCAAATTTGGTTTATGTAACCGCAATTTCTATTAAATAGCGATAATTTAGACTTAAAATTGATTTCTGCACATGCTCAGTGGTATGTTTAAATCTGTCTTTAGAAACTCACTGCTTCTGCGCATTCTCAGTGACATTTCTAATCATAAACACATTTATTTCAAAGAGTCTTTCTAGATCTTTCTCTGCCATTTTCATATTTATGATAATTATGTTTCTGAAATATAAGATTAATCCTCATGGAAATTGTTTATTTCTTGCTGTTTAATTAGCGATAATTCACAATTAAAAAAATTGCTTTCCGCGCATGCTCAGTGACATTTTTAAATCTGGCTTTAGATTCTCACTAAACACGATGCTGCGTAAACACATTAATTTGTTTCAGCGAATTATTATGATTTTCAACATTCAGCAATGATGTGTTGAGTATATTTTGTGTATTAGTACATTTATTTACTATCTAGCCGTCACGTTTTTTAGGGTATCAACTAGTATTTATAAAGAAGAAAGTGTGTTTAACTCACAGTAAAATTTTCATATTCCGGAATAAAAGGTTTTCATAACTACAGATGATTTAAAATAGGAATATCTCTGTCGAGTCTCTTAGCGTTTAAAAGGTACCCGACCGCTGATATATATTATCTAAAGTATAATCCGTGCAGCATAGTATTATCCGAAATACTATGTTGTCCGGAGTATTTGAAGGTTTATTTTTTGCCATAATAAAATATTTTGTGTAATAAGAAATACTATCGGTATTTTATGTAAATATTTAAAGAATTCTGTATGGCTTTTCTTAAATATTTAAGCCTCTGTGGAATTGATATTTTTGTGGTTTTTAAAATCTCCACATTCATTTGTAAAACTTAAATACTAATTGTATCAGCATAGTTACTATAATCCGTATATGCTATTTATATAGTACGGTGGAAAGTTGTAAGTTTCTATATTTATTCTAAATAACGAAAACTAATTTTGTGTATATCCGTCATCAGTTTCTTTAAATAGTAATGTGTTAAGAACCGCGTTCGGCTTTCCTAATATTTAAAACGTTTAAGTGTAAGAGGCATTTATGATTTCTTAGTGGATTAAATATTGAGCTTCGTTTATTAAATTTCAGAAATAGTTATAAACGTACTATTTCAATCAAAATCAAATTCAAATATTATTTTTGCATCATCTTGTTAGTTAGCGATTGTATAAAGAATAATTTTAGTGCAAATTTAATCTCGAATTTATTTAGGAAATTTAAACAATAATTCAAGTTCTTAAAAGCATGAAAGTCATATTCATATATATATATATATATATATATATATATATATATATATATATATATATATATATATATATATATATATATATATATATATATATATACAGAGGCTGTTCGCACATTTTTTAGACGATTTTGGTAAGCGGTAATAAAAAATCGTTTGCTGCAAAAGAAATAATTGCAATTGTACTATGTTTTTAAAAGTCAAAATTATCGTCTGCGGCTTGAAAGTTTTGTTTTTATTCAAAATGGCGTTTTTAACAAAGCAGTGGTTCGAAGGCTACATTTATGCTCTTTCCGAAGAGAAATATGCATACTACGTTATCCAAAAACGATGTGAGAGTCATGGTTTTGTGATATCTAAAGCGTCGATAGGTAATATCGTCAACAAGAAAAGAAAAAAACGTCAAACTGGAGCCTCAAGTGGGACAAAAATTCCAAACAAGTATCCAAGGAAAAAACGGACATCTTCGACTATTGCAAAGGTACGTTGTTTAATGTTAAAAGAAAATCCCCCTACTCAAAGGACAGTTGCAAAATCATTAAAATGCTCGGTGTCCACTGTAAACAAAATGATAAACGTTGATTTAAATCTTAAGAAAGCGAAAAACGCAATGTGCATCATCTTCTTCCAAATCATATCGCTGAACGCAGGACACGCTGCAGAATTCTATATGAGAAACACTTATCCAAAGAAAAATGGAAAACAATTGTCACAATACATGAATCATGGGTGTATTTAAATAATTGCAACAAAAAAAGAGCCATTTAGTATCATAAAAGGGGAGAAAAAAATGTAAGTACATGGTTCAAAGAATCGAAAGAAAGTTTTTCTAAGGGATACATGATTGTTGCTGGTTTTTTTTTATAATGGCAAGTTAAAAATAAAGAGAGTGGAAAAGAATGTCAAGATTAACTCCAAATACTATCAGGAACATATTTTATCGCCAATTTTTCTGAATGAAATACCATCGCTTTACCCACAGTGCCATCAATCTGTGAGACTCCATCAGGACAAAGCTAGCAGTCACACATCAAAATCCACTGTAAATTTCCTAAAAGAAATGGAACAAAAAACTGGTATCAAGGCCATACCCTTCACTGATATCCCTACTAAATCTCCCGGTGTATCACCTATGGATTTTTGTGCTTTCGGACTTTTAAAATCTGCATTATCCAAACGTCGCCCCAAAACCCTTACAGGACTCTGGAAAGCTGTTCAGGAGGAATGGGATAGAATACCTTTTCTGACACTTCAAAAGGCATTATTATCCTAGAAATTGCGGTGTCGGAAGATAGTTCAGAATAAGGGATGTCAAATAGAACATTTAAAACACAAGAATTTTATGTAATTTAGTTTTGTGAATACAATATACATCGTCTAAAAAATATGTGAACAGCCTCTGTATATATATATATATATATATATATATATATATATATATAATGTAAAAATAATTTTTATATTAATAATCTGACTTCTAAATACTCCTGTAAAACATAATTTATTCGACTTCTAAAGATGATGTAATAGCTCAAAAATTTTGCAGTACTTAATCTCTTCGTTTCCCTGTAGACAGAGAAATATCCTTGCAGATTTAGTTCAACCCTTGTCTAGGGAGACTGAACCGATAAGAATCATCGGACACGCCCATGACGTAACATAGCGTCATAGGGATTTTCGGCAGATTTCCTTGTTAATCAAGCAATAACTGAACATGGCTGTATAGGAGTCTATCAAAACAGATTTTTTGCTAAAACAGATCTTTGTGAGTGTGGCAATATACAAACTATAAAGCATTGTATATACAATTGTAGCAAATGGGCTGAAGTACGAAAAAACCTACCTTTGGGCTTTCAAGATTGGGCCCCTAGTAAATTATTTACGGATTATTATTGTAGAATGTAAGTCAAGAATATTATGCAGGAACTTATGAATTTACACTTCCCCCTACAAAGGGAAGGTGGATAGCCCCTCAGATTAAAAAAAAGACACGTAAACGAATTGCAAAAAGAAAAACTTCGGGACCCGGCTGGGCTGGATTGCCGTCGGGATGATTAGTTTTATTATTGAAGGGCCGTATAACCTTCGGTTGTGGACAGCAGCGATATTACTTACAGTTGCACCACCTCTTCTGTACTTTCCCGATATAAAAATGTGAACACGGCTAAAGGTCGGGTCTTTTCTCATAGTGTTTATGTCATATATATATGACGAGCTCGCTACCTACACCGTTCTAATTACGTCGTCTTACATCCAAACTTACTCCTTCTTAATCTATCTTTACTTAATTATTCAAGTTATGGCAGTCAATGAATTAAAAGGCCGGTGGCAAAGAACTACAATTAATATATCTAACATCGTTTATTTCCAAAATCTTAAGCTACCTGATTCAATCTGATAAATTAAATCCAATAGTCATCAAGCTCCCAAGCGACGCGTGACTGTCTTAATCAAGAGTTTCCCGCCGTCTGATTAAAAGCTATTGTTTTTCTGCCATCCAAAGCCACCGCGCATGCCCACATGATCTCTGTGACGCATACACCGGCGTTGAACCATAGGCGTGGCCACAGATGTCAATCAATCCAAAGGGAATTCCCCCGATTTCTCTCGATGTATTTCGAACCAAGATATGAGAATAGTGGCGAATTACGCCACGACAATAAATTAATTACTAAGCCCCCTTTAAATTTAGAATAATTATTTCGTTCCCGCTTAAGTCCGACAACTTTCCCCCCGTCCCCCTGAAGGCACGCACACAAATGGAGTAGCTAATTCCAGCAGCACGTCCCCAGAAGAGAAAAACAAATCAGCCAACTGGAAAACTTGCTGAGTAGGGACGTCTCCCCACACAACAACCCAGAGAAACTCAACAACATTATTCCTAAATTTTTTCTAGCCAAAAATTTTAACCCTAACCTAAAATTAATTCCTACATGCGATTAGCTGGACCAAAATGAGGTGTGGTTACAGGTTACATAAGTCTCCATTTGAGACAGAACTTCACATAAAAGAACACCAAACATTACTTTTTATCTGTGCACAAAACCAAAAAGAAGTACTAAATCACCAGAATATAACAGTTCTGAATATCACAATAACACTAAAAGCTAAAAATGAAAATGTTCAAAATCACTCAATAGAATTAAGAATACACAATTAATAAGATTATTAAAATATAAAAAAAACAGTAAGTTGTATCTTAAAAAGTATGGAATCAAAATTGATCCTTCAAATTTCTTTACAATCTTCCAAACAACTTCCTTTCTTTCTCTTTATTATTCATATACTTTTCATAATCAATCAATAATCAACTAAAAACTCTAACCAATATGTGAATTGAGGGAAACATGTAAAATTGCTCATGCTTGTTCAAAACTTAAATCCTTCACCTAAATCGTAAAATATGTTATAGACTCACATTTTAAACGATATTGCTTATACAATCCTACTATTACAAAAATTAAAACATATCAAAATCCCTCACTCTATATCTATAAAAACAATACTACTATGATTTCCATACCTTATTTTTAAAAAATCACATTTATCAATATAAATTTTATCACTACATAAAAACACTCAAAATATTTTTTATTAAAACGTAAATCAATGTAAAACACTTCAAAAATCACATAATAAAAAAAACCAGAATGGACCATCACCAGCTCTGAAGAATATGCAGAATTTTCTTTTCTTTTACAAATGCTCAAAATCTGATAGTCTACTTTATTTCCCCCCCCCCCCTTAAAACAACAAAAAGCTGGATTACATATTTTAGTTTCGAAGAATACAATATTAACTTTTTCTAGTGTCAAGTATTAATTAATCGAAAACATGAAATAAGTCTATCAACTCTCAATATTCCAATCAAAATCCTACACATAAACAGCAAAAATTTAATTCAGTAGTCCAAAGCTCCTCTGAAAATTGTAATGTATAATGCAAGCCAATTGGGAAGTGCCGTCAGAAAAAGTTAAGTGCCTAAATCCATAGTTGTACCAAAGTGTTTCCTGCTCTTCAGTGAAACCTGGGTGGGGATCATCAGTATAAAGTATGGGTATATTGCTCCCGACATTTAACTGAATTTAGTTTAGACTCTGACGCCACCCCCAAATAACATTCTACTTTATACATCAAAACAAGCTAGCTATTAAGAACTTCAAAAATGATAGACCCATCTCAGTTACAATAGTTAAATCGTAAATTTTTGGCTTACCTTAAGAAACTTTAACATACAGTAATCATCATTTTTTAAAAATCATTAATTCAAATTTGATAGAAATAGAATTATCATCATTTTTCTTAAACTTCTTTTGGTGATCCGGATAATGATTGATAAACAGTAGGTTCGACTTCCGATGGCCCATATTCTTCAATGTTTTAAAACACGCACGTCACAGAATTCCGCAATGGTTTAATGCCGAATGTTGCCTGTCGAATTCACAAATAAATCACCACTATCTTGAAGACACAATAATTCACGCTGGTTGCACCGGATAATGAAATCATTTTTTTTTCCTGTCGGTTATCCCGATGACTATATGCCGCATTAATTACGTTTTGTCTCGCTGAAAACTCTGGGAAATATAATACACAGATATGAAGATCGGCATCTCGCGGCAGTGTATTGGAAAATCTCCTTGCGGAACTAGGAGCAGACACATCCGAACAAAAGGATGCACACGATGCTGAATACGAATGGTAGAAAATAGTTGACACACTGCAGCATACAGAATCAAGCACCTCACAAGTGGCGGATAATTCCTTTCGACGACGGAGATTTTTCAACGAAAAAGCACTCATAATGTGAAGACGGCGTCGGCACCTTCTCGCTGGCATTGAGAGACGAACGACAAGCATTACAGCTCAAACCAAAATATTAAAATAGATATTTACTTTCCGATTGACATGGCGCTGTCGCGGAGATGAGAGATGACGAAAAATGGGAAACATTAAATTTAAATTTTATTCCTATACCTAATTTTTAAAAGCAAGGGGTTTCCCCGCGCAGGTTCGAATCCTGCCGGCTGTTGACGAGCTCGCTACCTACACCCTTCTAATTACGTCGTCTTACATCCAAACTTACTCCTTCTTAATCTATCTTTACTTAATTATTCAAGTTATGGCAGTCAATGAATTAAAAGGCCGGTGGCAAAGAACTACAATTAATATATCTAACATCGTTTATTTCCAAAATCTTAAGCTACCTGATTCAATCTGATAAATTAAATCCAATAGTCATCAAGCTCCCAAGCGACGCGTGACTGTCTTAATCAAGAGTTTCCCGCCGTCTGATTAAAAGCTATTGTTTTTCTGCCATCCAAAGCCACCGCGCATGCCCACATGATCTCTGTGACGCATACACCGGCGTTGAACCATAGGCGTGGCCACAGATGTCAATCAATCCAAAGGGAATTCCCCCGATTTCTCTCGATGTATTTCGAACCAAGATATGAGAATAGTGGCGAATTACGCCACGACAATAAATTAATTACTAAGCCCCCTTTAAATTTAGAATAATTATTTCGTTCCCGCTTAAGTCCGACATATATATATATATATATATATATATATATATATATATATATATATATATATATATATATATATATATATATATATATATATATATATATATATATATATATATATATATTGTGAATGTGTATTTTATAAATCTCAAAATAAATGTTCTTCAGAATAATTCTTTAGCTTAGTATGTTTCAATTCAGTTTTTGCAGAACTTATTAACCGGACCTATTTGTTCATTCAATTACCAGATTCACTTCCACGCAGACGCCGAATCTCTACTCGACTTCTTCCCATCTGCTTGCTTGCCAGTAGAATACGGTGGAGAACTGAAGGATTATGACATGACAGACTGGCTTTGTGACGTGATGAGGCCAGAGAAGATAGAAACACTAGGAGGTGGAAAGCCAGTAAAATGGTGAAATATTGCTTTCCCAAGATAGAAATGTATGCTTGTTAATGAAGACAGGTAGCTGAAACAAAAACTACATGACTATTTTGCTCGACAAAATACTTACATTCGCCTAAATCAAAAGGTTGAATTGAAAACATATGAACTGAGAGTAAAGACTCTGTGGTTACTTTTATCAGCATCGGATCTTCAATATGTAAATTTGAAGAGTTCTAATTTGTATTTGAACCATATTTATCCATACATCAGAACTACTTTCGATGTTTATATAAGTTAACTAATTTAGCAAACATTGCAAGCTTTCATGCATGATAAAAACAGCAAACTAACAGTATTTTAAAAAAGGAAGTGTTCTTAAGAAGTTTTATACGTAATTTTTTTAATACAGTTAGAGGAAATTTTAACTTTATTTTCCCTCTGGCATATATCTTATCTCCTAGTTAAACAATATAAGTATTTTTTCTTTGTAGTGTTAACTTTCTGATAGAAAACGTTTACCAATAAATTGATCCTCCGACATCAGTAATGAAATAAAAGTAATTTTTGAAAAGGCATTAATTAATAATGGATGCGCCCAAATATTCTTTTTATCTATTCATTTTTATTAAAAAACAACAGTCTTTTTGCCAGGTGAATTTCTTTTTTTACTCTTCTCATTAAAACCTTATTTTTCTAATGAGAATTTTTAATAATATTTTAAATTTCCCTGACGTATTATGTAATGATGATCCCAGACTGATTATGTAATGAGACACGGAGAGTGATTATTATAACACGAATAATTTCATTCTACATCTGTAACGCTTTTATTATGTTCATTAAAGGATAAAATTTTCATTTAAAAAGAGGTAACGGATATGAGAAAAGTTATTTACTTCCTAGGCAAACTAGAAAGTGAGAGATGTATCGTATGATTTATTACGCCTCTGATTCCTTGGTTCTGAATACATTTTCCATCCCTACTTTAGAGGGGCCAGGTAAGAATATTTTTCTTAGGCTCCACTTTGGCTCTCTGGGCCTTAGGCCTTCCATTTTATAGGTTTGTTCTAGCTCAGTGGTTCTTAATCTTTCCAGAGAAGTGGAACACTATCATTCATATATATATATATATACAGTATGCCCACTAAAGTCCCTTCCCACCCTCTTAACTTCGGAACGGCTGCTGCTATATTCATAAAAGTGGTGTCTAGGTATAGTAAAGTAGCCATGCGCTACTGAATAAAACCACCTACCGCGCCACCTGGTGGAAAACTGCGGAGTTAGCAATCCTATCTCGAAAACGGAACGAGATAGGGGAAAAAAATGATTTACAAAGTTGTAGAAAATCATCGATTTAGTACAAATAGATACCTTGGGAACGTTAATGGAAAAAATAGAACGGTGAAAACGCGCATTTGTTTTTTCGTGATTTCCTACATTGTGACGTGACAAAACGATCTGAGAAAGAAAAAAAAACTAGTTTTAACAATATACCTTTATTTGAGATGTTCAAACTTCTCACCGTCATTGCGGTGTCGTGTTTTGCCCGAAAGATAATCATTTCTTCTTCCGTTCAAGTTTTGTGACGTCACAGTGTAGGAAATCACGAAAAAACAAATGCGCTTTTTAACCATTCTATTCTTCGCATTAATGTCCACAAGGTGTCTTTTCTTACTAATTCGACAATGCTCTACAACTTTGTACATCACTTTTTTCCCCTATCTCGTTCCGTTTTCGAGATAGGATTGCTAACTCCGCAGTTTTCCACCAGGTGGCGCGGTATGTGGTTTTATTCAGTAGCGCATGGCTACTTTACTATACCTAGACACCACTTTTATGAATATAGCAGCAGCCGTTCCGAAGTTAAGAGGGTGGGAAGGGACTTTAGTGGGCATACTGTATATTTCTTTTTTCGGAATGCTAACACTAATATTTATGTAATTCAGCAAAATCTTAAAATTAACAACTAAGAAAGGCACGCGATTTTCAACTTAATTCTGTCAAAAAAGATTAATTTTTACTACTTTGTAATAACCTAAAATGAAATAAAGAATAAACATAAAACTATGTAACTCCAAGTAACAAAATAAATTAATAATAATATGTATCACTTCGTTTCGTAATGAAATATTAAATTTAAAGATGCGGTCTGGTTTATTAGGCCTATGTAGGGTTTGAAATTTCTTAGTTGCATACATCCTTTTTAAGCGTTTCTTACTTTAAAACAATTTTATTAGAACTTTTATTATGCAATGCCCTACACAATTATTATGGCAGATAGTAAACTATAACAGTCAGTTAAATTACAATTGAAACTAGTTTAAGATTTACAAATATTAACTTTTGTTATATATGAATAAATAAAAAATGGTGATATAGATATAAGTTATTACTATCAAAATTTCTAATAAATTAAAATAGTTGATAGAAAACGAATATAAATAGTTGATAAAAATCGCGACAAATTTCACGAACATACCTAAAATATATTTGCAAAGCACCTGTTAAGAACTACTGTTCCAGCTGAACGACACTCCACACTCTTTGATCTTTTGTTGACGATCTAGGATTGGATAGGTCGTGTTATGTCAACCAACAGTTCCTAAATTATTACCCTGAAAGACAAGGAACAGAAGAGCCATAAAGGTTAAAGCAAGAAAGCGGATCCATGGAACTCCATACTCTCCTGATAGGAGACTTTAGACAATCAAAACCGATAATTAGGAGAATCCTCAGCACGCCAACTTCTACCAGATTTCAGTCTGGGTTTAACTCAGCAGTGCTCATGAATTTTTGCAGTCTCTTTACGTATTGTCGAACAGTAATCACGTCATAATGGGTATACATTTGCTTTTGTTTTTTGAAGAACTGACCCGAGTGTAACGTAAGAGAATCCTCAGCACGCCAACTTCTGCCAGATCTCAGTCTGGGTTTAACTCAGTAGTGCCCATGAACTTTTGCAGTTCCTTTGCGTATTGTCGAACAGTAATCACGTCATAATGGGTATACATTTGCTTTTGTTTTTTGAAGAACTGACCCGAGTGTAACGTAAGAGAATCCTCAGCACGCCAACTTCTGCCAGATTTCAGTCTGGGTTTAACTCAGCAGTGCCCATGAATTTTTGCAGTTCCTTTACGTATTGTCGAACAGTAATCACGTCATAGTGGGTATACATTTGCTTTTGTTTTTTGAAGAACTGGCCCGAGTGTAACGTAAGAGAATCTTCTGCACGTCAACATCTGCCTGTGTTCAGTTTGGGTTCAACTCAACAATTCCAGTGAATTCTTTAAGTTCCTTTACAGCTTTTTCGAAATGAAACTGCGGAATAAAGGGCATACTTTCATTTGTTATTTGTTGGAGAACTGTCCCGAGTGTGACTTAGGGCAGACTCTAAAAGGAAAAATCTCCGAAATGAGCGAAAAGTACCTCAATTCAGTGATGATGGTAAATCGATGCTCTTGTCTTCCTACTGCGTCATACAATGTACTATATCATTTGTATGTAAATAGCTTAATGAGTTTGCCTTCATCCCAAGAATTTTATTGATCGAGGTGTGTCGCAGAAACTTTTTGAATCTTTTTAATTGTATGTAAATATGTAAAATAAATGTCATGCGTTACTGTAATTCATGTTTGCTTTTCTTTTGCATGTTTCTAGTGCGTTTTTTTATGGTGCATTTTAGGATTTCTGGGCCGAGTTCTTTCGGAGTAATAAAGCTTTAGGATGAATTAAAGGTATATCTAATGGTCTAATCTTTTTGCCAATGGGTTGCCGTAAAAAGAGATAAACTCGCCTTCATCGCTGTCAGAAGTAACGTACAAGCTTTAATAATCACAAGATAAAAAGAAATTTTTATATACCATGTTTTTAAATTTTCTGTTGAATCATATAAACTTGACAATTCTATGAATTAATAAATACTTTAAAAAATTTTTTTGATGAATTATCCCATCAACTTGAAAGAAAATGAAGTTAATTGGAAGTTAACTTGCGTTTAACTTCTCGTTTCCGTCCCGTTCGATAGACCGCTGCACCATTCTATAAAATAAATTTAACTGAAAAAGGATTCAATTCTGCTTAAATATGGCTAAAAGCATTAAAATTATCATCGTGTTCTGAGCTAAAAGTTTCAAATGTCTAGCTAGTCGGGAAGTTAGTTAAAAATCGTTTGCAAGATTAGTACCGGACAAACACATACACACACAAACAAACAAACAAACAAGAAAGCGAGTTAATAAAAACATGGTAAAAAGGACTTTCATGAAGTCATCAACGGAATGACGACATATCGCGAGATCCCTAGCTTCGCGACTAGTAATCAGAAATTTCGACACTCTGACGTCACTGCTTTCACCGTTAATTCGGAATCGGCGCCAATAGTCTATTTTCGGGTTGCTGGGCAGAGGTTTTTTGGGAGTAATTGATCTTTAGATTAATTAAAGAGAACGACTGTAACCGTAGCTCCCGTGCCAGAGCTACGAACACAATGTTGGATACTTTGGATTTTGTAGGTTCCTTTACGAAATTTTAAAATAATTTTTCCTGTACCATGTGCTTGTTTTTATCATTTGTTGAGATACAGTGTCTGGACTTTTATTTGACCGTAGTGAATTTCATTTCCTTCATTTCTATGATTTCAGATTTAATTTTAAATTACTGTAATGTGTTTTCCTGTGGTGATTGAGATTTTGACCGTGGTATTTTTCTATACCAATTAAATTCGGGTACAGAGAAATTCAATTTTGGGCGATTACAACGTATTGAAAACTCACTAAATACTTGCTAAATCTCAACGACATATATTTACTTTGCATACAAATTTCTATGAACTGCTTTGTCGTTTTCATCAAAAGCTACTACCGTTACCAATTGTCACGGTTAAAAAGTGACATTGTATGGAGTAAAAGAGTAATGAATAAAGCTTTAAAAGATGACGGAAGATGCAACGAACAGGGGAGAAAGAATAGACCGTAAAAGAGGTTAAGACAGGATATTGATGAAAACAGGAAATGGGTAATCGAAGGAAAACCAAGTTCAAAAGAAGCAGGCAGTTGAAACCAATTGCGGGATGAACCACACATCACAAAGATGTGACACACATTGCAGATGTGAGTGAATAATGTTGGAGGGGCACGGTTTAACAAACATCGAATGAAGATGTGCCAATGAATGTAACAAATGAACAAAAGGGGCAAGGAATGTAACGATGACTTAGCCGAGATAATAAGAAAGTGGAGACAGATGACGCCGCAAGGGATCAAAGGTAGTCACGAGAAGAGAAGTTATAATGAGATGATGAGGCACGCCTTCAGCAGGGCGGGATAGAAGATTCCAGAAGAAATAATTGTCCAATCAAAAGAAAATAGGAGGAGTTTAGTTAAGGAAGGAAAAGACATAAAAAGAAGCAAGATAAAGATTAGGTAAGGAGAATTTTTTGGCTAGAAAAGATGAACTGAGAATCCAGATACAGTTAAGTACGAGATCTACGAGACCTGATGATAGCCCAGCTCAGAGGAATGATAGATTGACCGCACCGATCGTGGAAGGAGGCGAGTTCCCGACAGCTGACCTCACGACATAGAATGAGAACCATCTCTCAAAGGACCTAGAAGCTGCGTTTACATGGACAACAATAATACTTGGGATTTACCCACTAACCGGGAAATCTTTTGAAGTCCGTTTACACGGGCAACATTTTCGTCCTGCTTTTACCCGTCTTACCGAAAGTAAAGGCCATCACATGATTCGGCGGAAGTGATCCTCATACACCATCATTCCCTGTAAATCACGTTGTGGGTTCGACCCCAGCCGTGGTCGTACTTTTCCAAATTCACTCTATTGCTATTTTTAGCTTTCCCCCTCCGAACTCCGCATTTATCTCATTACGAAGTGTATGGTCCTGGCAAGGGCCTTTTATTTTTTCAATTGCTGTTCTTTTGACCTCGTATTCTTAAATTTTAAAATAACAGCAAAAAAAATCATAAAACTTTAAGAATAAAAAACTGAAAAACTTACAAAAATATTTTTTGTATTCTTATGATATCTGCTTATCTGGGCCTCTTAACATTATTACTTTTTTGTTTTCCGTGGATCATTAGTCTTATCTAATTTTTCTTCTAAATTTTCTTAACTTGTAACTATATTTTTTCTCTTAAAATTAAATTTTTTGTTTTAATTTAACTCTTCTGTTAAATTTGTTTTCCTTTTAACCGCGTTATTCTTACCTTAATAATTTAATTCATTACTTAAAATTTTAACTACTCAGCACTCCTACCTTGATTACATATATCTTGCTTACAGGAGATAAAGTCGGCACGACGAAGGTACTCCTCATCTAAAACACAATTACGTCTGCGTCTATTTATTATTTAAATGCAGCACATGTCAGTCGCTGTTGATAATCATGAAACGTTTACGATTTTTTCTGTTATTTTTAAAAATAAATTTAGAAAATAGATTGGAAAAAAAGGAATGTAAGAACTAGAAGATTGATCCGGATATTAGATATAATCGTACGATCTGTGGCTTCATCGCTAGATTCAAAATAATTAATTTAAAAATTATAATGTTACGTTTAATTATTGATTATACTTATTAAATTTATTAATTTTACCATAAAACTTTAAATGAAAATGTTATTTAAATTTTATTGAAATGAAATTTTATTTCTTATTTTACATACCAGATGGCAGTACCAGTCTATTTATAATGTAATTGGAGATGGGTTTTTTTTAAAAACTAGATGTGTCAGATCAAGAAGTAAATGAAATCCTCCGGTAAACAATAGGCACATTTCTACTGTTTTCTTGAAAATTATGCGATTGTTAAGGGGTTCCAGATCCCTCCATCGATCATTTGGCTGCATTTTCATGGGTTTGCACATGTTCAAATCCGCCATGTTTGTTTACTACTAGCTTCCTGCTTCTAAATGCATCGTGGTTAATTGGCGGGTTTTATCCTAGATCGAAGCAGGGTCGAAAATCCAGCCTACATTTTTCCCTGTCGTAGGGAAAAAGCATGAAGCTACAGAAATCTTCATGGGAAAAAGCAAGAAACGACCCTGCTTTGACCCCGGTTTTTGGCACATGTAAACGGCATTAGTGAATGCTGACCCAGATAGCAGCAGCCCGCCGACCACCCAGCCTGATCCTTAGTCGATTGATGAACGACTTGCTACAAGAAGCGTGCCGCTATTTACAAGTGAAAAACGTCAGTGAAGGTACGAGTGGCAGTTCATTATTGATCCCACAATTCAGTGTTTGCCTGATTACCTCTCATCCATAGTTAGTTAAATAATACCAGAGTTAAGTGACTAGTGCTAAGTCGAATTATAAAAATATGTATTTAGTATAATACCTCATTGATAAAAGCATTGATAATGAATAAGTTACCCATATTTAATTGAGGAAAATGAAATTCAATGTATATTTAAAAGTATAATGACTAAATAAGGTATTTAATATAGCAAATGTGATGTGTATTGTTATGAATTAGTTATGTGTTTTGCTTTAATAAATCTATCCATTATAAGTTCAATCAGATGATTTATATTGTTTTAAAACACAACGCAATCAAAAATATGAGTTTGATTGGTCAAGCAAACAGGTAGTATTTGAAAGATTTCTATATTGGCACCGCACCCAAAATTAACTACCTTGACCATAACCATTTTACGAACACGAGTAAACCATTATAATTATTGCGGTATTTTCCCGGCAATTAAAACCAGAATACCAATGAATTAAAAATAAGATTTAAAATATCTACAAGAAACTTCACATCAATAGAGGTACATTTGATAAAGAAAAGGGCAATTAAACTATAGAAAACTTTAACATCGCATATACAAAATTCTAATGTTCGATGCTTTCTTATAATAATGTATTATTATGTGATAAGTTAAAATAGGCGTTTGGAATTTTTACCGCTATTAAATATGTACTAAATTATATATATATATATATATATATATATATATATATATATATATATATATATATATATATATATATATATATATATATATATATATATTTATATATATATATATATAAGTAAGTATTATATACTTTAATTATTTAATGATTTGAAAAAATTTAACACTTGGCAATTTGAAAGTAACAAAAATTTGGCATATAAGTGCAGATAATATAGAAGAATAATCCATCAAGAAAATTTCGAAAGAAAAGAAAAACATATGTGATGCATTTTATTTTGTATGTTTCCCAACAAGTAATTCTAATTTTATTAATAGCATGATTTTTATTGGAGAGAGAATATATTTCATTACTTTCTTTACATCTACAGTATGAGAAGTCTGAAAACTCACCCTGGATGTTACGTAAGATGCCACTTACTAACTTCTTTCTTGGACTGAATGACATATTTTTGCTTTTTAATAACAGAGGCTGGGATGACAGCGCATTAGACAAAGTTCCTTCATTATAACAGCCTTGACCAGAAACAGCTTCAAACTTTTTTGTTCTCTGCGGCATTAAACTTTCAAATTAAAGTCAAACTAGATATGCAATTAGAATTAACATACTTGAAGCAATACCAGAAACTATTTCTCTTTCAGGAAAAGTTAATGAGTGGGTTGAAATTGTTTGTTTTTAATATGAGCTAGTTCGTACCCGTCAAGACATGACAGCTGGATGGTAAATAAATGCACTAATACACAAATTATATTCAACACATCATTCCTAAATGTTGAAAATCCTAATATTAAGAATAGAGAAATACACTTTTAAAAATTACTATACAACCCAATAAAAATAAATATGGTTACTCAACAGCGAGAAATAAACAATTTCAGTCAAGTTTAATTCTATATCTTACAAACATAATTAAAAATAAAAATGGCAACTGTCAAGTATCTAAAGCCAGATTTAAACATGTCACTGAGCATGCGCAGAAACAAATTAATGTGTTTATGAGGACTCGTGCTTAGTGAGTATCTAAAGCCAGATTTAAACATGTCACTGAGCAGGAGCAGAAAGCAATTTTTAACTGTAAATTAACGCTAATTAATAGAAATTTCGGTTACAGAAACCTCTTATGAAAACATCGATTTAAAACTAGCCGGAACTGGCTTGTTTTCTCCTGCCCAACTTTTCCCCTGCTCGTTCGATTCAAAGCGGTGGCGCGGCAATGAATGCGCGCGCACGGACATTGTCGACTACAAAGTTTGAAAAAAAAGGTGGCATCAGAAAAGGTGTGGCGGTTTTTGAATTTCCGGCTCAAGAACTATATGTGGAGTCAGTCTTCGAATTTTCTTCGGCGAGAGAGTCCATCGATCTACTGGTAGAGTAGGGGTTCTGAAGCACGTGTTTGCACGTGCAGCACAAAAGAAATATAATCAAACCACAAAAATTTTTATCAAGAAATAAATCGAACTTCTGTAAGCTAATTTCCTGCTCATATGTTAGATAGATTTCTACAAATGGAGAATTACGTAGATGTTAATGGATTCAACGCATCCTAATGTTTCCTGGCCCTTTGAGGAAAGTTGTGATGTCCACGTGTAAATAATTTTTGTGCTCTAGTCGTTTATGTATGAAATAAAATGTAATTTAAGGTTGGTAAGTGAATTCTTGTTTTATCTTTTTTTGTTTAATGGATGTGTGTTGATCTTCTATAATCACGGCCATAACAATAATAATTAACAAAACCAAATTTGACACATCTATATATTCAAATCTTTCGTTTAAGACCAAAATGAAGTAAACTGATGCAGTGTTTTCTATCACGGACTGCCCGAATAATCAGCTTATCAACTTAAATCTATAGATAATAAATCTAAAATATTTGGTTTAAAAGCGATTTTTCAAAGAGTAGCTTAAAAGAATATTTCTCTGTCTCATAGTTTTTTTTTAAGTTGGATTATTATATTGTAGAAAAAAGAATACCATTCGGCATGCAACCAACTTTAATGATTTTGATCTGAATGTTTTATACTAATGGGGATGACAAATTGGTTTTCCGCTTGCCAGTGGCGCACCCAGGATTTTTTCTTGGGGGAAGGGGGCGAGATGAACGTAGAAAAGTATTTATAATGCATGGGGGGGGCCGAGATGAAAGGAGAAAAATATTTATAATGCAAAATCAATATTCATAATGCAATTTCTATTTCTTTGGATTATATTTTCCCTGGATGCGCCACTGCCGCTTGCCCTATTTTCGCCGAAATACACTTTGGAAATAAATTTCAGACGTAGGTATTAAAGATTCCTTTTCTTCCACGCTAGGAGAGAGGTTCATGCTTTTGGTGTCTTAATGGTTGTAGAAAAAATAAAGTAATCCAACAATAAAAATGTTTTTCCCTGTTCTTCTCAGCTTGAATAATGACGTTCAATCTTTAGCAAATAGTTGTTAATAGTTATAACGTATAGTTGTTGTTAGAAAGCACCTTTTTGTATTCAATAGTTCGAATATCTTTAATCCGGACCCAATAACAGTTTCCAACGATGGAAATTGTTAATAATGTGCCGCAGGCTTGCACAACTCCGAATGTAATGAGGGCCATATTACTTTTTGCAAAGCTACTGCCGGCCGCGAGAAAACGGGTTAGATGAGGAAAGCGAAAAAATTTTATCTAACAAAAAATAAATCACTGACTATTTTAAAATTTAAATGGCTATCAATATTCATTTCTGATAAGTTCCTGTTGTAATAATTTAAATTTTAAGAAACTAGACTCTTCGCCCCTAGGCTTGCTACGCTCGCCTCTGTTATAGCTAATAGCGAGATACATAGGGGTGATTCTCAGGCAATGTAACAGATTCCATCCATTTACTGTTGTCACCCTTAATGCGAAGGGCGTTTCATCACTGTTGAGATATCAGCTTTACAATTCAATTAAACATCCAAAATTTAAGATATAGACTTGTAATGAGGTTTATATGAATAAGAAAGCTTTCAGCTTCCAGATGATGTAAATATTTTCTTTGTAAGATAAAAACTCGAGGAGCATTGATATTAATCCACATATGGGAAGATATTTCTTAAAAAACTGTGTTTCATTTTTTGATGAAAATATTAGTCTGTTTTAAAATATTTTTAAACAAATGAGGTCTAGTTTGAAAGAGAAATGTCTGTAGTCTTATATTGTAAAAAATCAAAATTCTACGATCATTTTTTGACGAGTTATCGTAATCTGAAGATGAAAAATTCAATATTTACCAACAAAACATAAAATAAAGAAAAACTTAAAGTCCGACGAATATGATACATATCTTACTTTGGTCCCCCCATTTTTCTATATCCACTGTTATCGCTCTCGACCCCATACCCCCAGTGGTTTTGGAGGAGATAGCGTGACAAGCTTTTGACAGCGGCAGCGTGAGTTACTTTTTTTTTTAGAATAGAGAGAAGTATTTCGTGTGTTATAAGATTTATTCTAATCAAGCGTCTAGAAAAAAGATTCCACGAGACACACAGTGAGATTGGGGCAACATGCTGCTTCCGGGCCGAATGTTGTGCAGGCCTAATGTACTGTTTGTAATCAGTGTGGTCAAAGCTTTAAAACTTTATTTAACTACTAGCTGAATGCCGATACTTCGCTACGGAGTACATTCAAATTAACTACAACAGTCAATGTATGCAATTAATGCAAATATATATATATATATATATATATATTTGTAATAAATACAACGGTCAATGTATGCAATTAATGTCAAAATATATATATATATATAAATCGCAACGTATATTTTTATAGACATAATAATGTAGAAGAAAATATTCAAATTAAATACAACAGTGAATGTATGCTACTAATTTGTACGTTTAATATCTATAAAAGATACTAATTCGAATTGAATTCTTAAAAACCTTCCATCTCAATTAATCTAGTGGTTAAATTTTATCTGTTACCGTATTTTAATATATTTTTGATCAATTTATTTCGTTGATAGGGCCTGTTCAAATAGGAGTACTGTAGCGGAAGCGTTAAAGTATTGAAATATATTTAACCAATGATAAACCTCGAAACTATCAGCGACGAAATTTTTAACGCCTATGATTGGTTTATTTCCGTCTCAGCACCGTCTTTCCTTTTACGCTTCCGCTGCCGGACTCCTATGTGAACAGGCCCTTATGCACGTACCGATAAATTAATTTAAAGTATCACAAAAAAAGAAAAGAAACAACGTGATATATATATATATATATATATATATATATATATATATATATATATATATATATATATATATATATATATATATATATATGGTTTAATTATTTATATGGTTTATATGGTTTAATTATTTATATGGTTTATATGGTTTAATTATTTATATGGTTATATATGGTTTAATTATTTCACTAACACATTACTAACCTACACACTGGACCTCAACTTTTACAGTCATGCTTGCAGCTAAAATATAGGATAATCTCAGCCAG
>OU015503.1:75373854-75406354 GCA_907164885.2 Dolomedes plantarius
ACAAATCTGCGAGATATCAACGAAAGCTGATAAATTACAGTTACCAAACAAAGGCGCAAGTAAATTAAAATTAAACTTAAAACTGGTATAATGTTAAAATCTTATATATGATTGTTGCTTATAATAGAAAAGAAATCTCGTGATCAGCATTTAATAAATTAAATTCTAAAAATTAATCTTCAAGAATTCACCAAAAATCAGAAAATGGAGGTAAAGATTCGAAAATGATTTCATTTTAAAAGAATTTTTATGATCTTTTTCGTGATATAAATTTTATAACCTTCAGATTATTATTTTAAATGCAAATTTAAAAAAATATTTCATAAACAGCTTAAACATTTAATTTAAAAAATCTAAGAATTTTTTTAAACTCTTTCTTAGTGCATCCCTACACTATGAGGATAATTGCTATGCAAAAATTCAGCTCTTTCTGTCCAGTGGTTTCGTCTGTGCATTATGTGTCAGTCAGTCACGGAACTGTTTTATATATACACTAGCTGAAAACCCGAGCTTCGCTACGGAGTACATTCAAATTAAATACAATGGTCAACGTATGCTATTTATGCCAAAAAATAAATATATATATTTATAATAAATGCGATGATCAATGTATACAAATGATGTAAAATATCTATCTATCTATATATATATATATATTTATAAAAAAATCGTAAGGGATATGCATTTTTTTTGGATAATATCCAATCGTCTGCTGCAATAGAAAGAGAAAAAAATATTTTTTTTGTCTATTTTACGCACGTGACGATAAATTTATAAAGAAATCACGTGATAAGAAATAAATTTATAAAGAAATCACGATAAAGAAATCACGTGATCAACATTTAATAAATTAAATTCTAAAAATTAATCTTTAAAAATTCACCAAATATCAGAAAATGGAGGTAAAAATTCGAAAAAAATTTCGTTTTGAAGGAATTTTTATGATCTTTCTCGTGATATAAATTTTATAACACTCAATGTATTATTTTAAATGCAAACGCAAAAAAAGTTTAAGAAACAGCTTAAAAATTTAATTTAAAAAAATCTAAGAAGAATTTTTGAAAAATCTTTCTTAGTGCACCCCTACACTATTAGAAGAATCGCCATGCAAAATTTCAGCCGTTTAGGTCCAGCGGTTTGGTCTGTGCGTTGTATGTCAGTCAGTTAGTCAGTCAGTGAATGAATGAGTCAGTTACGGAACTGCTTTATATATATAGATAGATTATAAAAATTTTTAAAGGGCAAAAACTCAAATCTTTCAAAGTGAAGACACTAACACCTTAATGCTAATAGCGATTATACGAGATATATGATTTAAAAGAAGGTTTTTTTCGCTCATTTACCATCTCCTCTTTTTTTTTGGGGGGGGGCGGGGGAAATTCAATCTTTCGACAGACATAGTGCGAAGATTGATGATCACAGTTTTTTTTTTAACTTGAAATCCTTGTTCAAATTAGTTTTCGTGGAAACTTAACTTCACATAATTTGCACTTGAAATGGTCGTTAATACTCTCAGATCAATTTAAAGATTGAAATTCCGGGGAAAAACAAAGAATTGAAACGAGCATTAAAATTGAATGCAGAAGTGATATTTTTTCTCTATATTTTCTTAATGATTCCAGAAAATTTGTTCTGTTCTCAGTTTTGGATATGGCAGTTCTTGTCTTTGACAAATTTTACATACTTTGTTAAACCCTTTAAATTCATTCAAAAGACAAAATTAGAAATGTATTACTAATACTTTACTTATTAGATTACACTAAAACTAAACTTAAAACATTATACGACCGAAATGATGGCAGAGAAATAGATTGCTAACTCCGTGGTCGTATTTGCATCCAACGATAAATTAGCGCACAGGTATAACAAGCTCATGCTTGGGAACACATAATTTCAGGAGTTTCAAAGAGAGATACTTTCTGCCAAACTTTTTATTAAGTAATAAATTGATATGATAGCATTACTTAGAACAAAGATACCTCAAATATAAATTGCGCTTGAAGCCTCTCAGTGTTTGGTATAATTACTTAGTATTTAGAGAAAAGATGCCACAAACCTAAATTGCGCTTGAGGCATCTTATAGTTTGGTATAATTACTTAGTATTTAGAACAAAGATGCCTCAAACCTAGGTTGCGCTTTGGACTCTCCAAGTGTATGATCCGCCTCTGTTTGTACCCATATGTCAAACTAGCTGAAAACCCGCGCTTCGCTATGGAGTACATTCAAATTAAATACAACGGTCAACGTATGCAATTTATGCCAAAAAATAAATATATATATATTTATAATAAATGCGATGATCAATGTATACAATTGATGTAAAATATATATCTATCTATATATATATATTTATAAAAAAATCGTAAGGGATATGCATTTTTTTTGGATAATATCCAATCGTCTGCTGCATTAGAAAGAGAAAAAAATATTTTTTTTGTCTAATTAGTTGTTACGCACGTGACGATAAATTTATTGAAAGTACCAGAAAAAGAAATCACGTGATCAGCATTTAATAAATTAAATTCTAAAAATTAATCTTTAAAAATTCACCAAAAATCAGGAAATGGAGGTAAAAATTCGAAAAATATTTCATTTTGAAGGAATTTTTATGATCTTTCTCGTGATATAAATTTTATAACCCTCAATGTATTATTTTAAATGCAAATGTAAAAAAAGTTTAAAAAACAGCTTAAAAATTTAATTTTAAAAAATCTAAGAAGAATTTTTGAAAAATCTTTCTTAGTGCACCCCTAATATTAGAAGAATCGCCATGCAAAATTTCAGCCCTTTAGGTCCAGCGGTTTGGTCTGTGCGTTGTACGTCAGTCAGTCAGTCAGTCAGTGAATGAATGAGTCAGTTACGGAACTGTTTTATATATATAGATTACATCTTTGTTTAAAACCTATCATATACTCTGCTAGAGATTGTTTCTAATTAAAAATTTATTTTTCTGATAATATATTTAGTTAAAAGTTCCATACAAAATAGTTTCCCAATAGGTAACCAATGTTAACGTTGAATGGAAGGTTAACAGCAGGTATGCAAAGTTTATTTGGAAAAGTTTTTGAATAAATATTTATGCTAGCAAATTTCGAATGTTCAAATAATTCTACCTACTGCTATCACTCCATAACAGTAAATACTTGTAACTGCTTCTAAATACTCATAAATGTGAAAAAATATTTTATATATTATAATATAATAATAATTTGTTCATCCACTCATTATTTTCTTATGAGTTATTTTCTCACATAACGTATTTGTATTTCGAAAATTAAATATTAGATTACAAATGTTTTAAACCTTAGTAAAGGTAATTTGTGTTCGGGTGTTGAAAAAAGATTGATAGGTTGGAAAAATAGTTTAATTGTACTAAAGCATAAATTAGAATTTGATCTCTGAAAAAATTAACTACCTTAAATATAAGGTAAAAATGTATGTAATGTTTGTAAACCATTAGTTCAAAAAAGAGAATTATCCTAAGGAATCTTTAGTGCTGCCATCTATTAACGCTTTGAAGAAACATCTCTAAGTAGCTATTTATTTTTAGCGAACTCTGCATAACAAGAAGATATACACAAAAACTATGAGATGAAAATAATTGCTTCTCTACTTAAAAAAAAATTATTTTAAAAATATAAAGTACTTAAAAATTTAACTTCCAGCTCTGAAAAATAATCTTTTAAGCTCAAAGCACATTATTAAAAGAAAAAAAAATCCAGTTTTCTGATTAAAAATTTCAAGAGTTTTAGATAACCCTTGAGAGAGACACACACACACACACACATATATATATATATATATATATATATATATATATATATATATATATATATATATATATGCACTGAAAAGATGCGTCTATTTTTTCTCTTATTGGAAGTATTACTTCTGATGTTTCGAGAATCAAACAGAATTTCTTTAAATTTTACTTTACTTATGTTTAGGTTCTCGCAAAAAAAATTGGTTATTCCAAAGAGACTTATTGATTGTTTGTAAATAAATTTATTTTTTTCTGTTTTCATTAATTTTTTGGTAGACTTTTTTAGCTAAACACTCGGCCTCTGCTGATGAGAGAAGTAAAAGTTTTCAGTTCTGCAGTGAAATGTATTTATAAGTTATTAAAAGGACTTCAGAGGTACCAAATTAAAATTGCGATAAAAGTACTGATTATTTATTAAAATAATTTCAGAGGTTCTAGAACCAATTAACATCTACTTACTACGTGGGTAGAAAAAGTGGGGGGGGGGGGGGGCAAGTATTAAACACGAATCATATTTTATTGGAAAAAAAAATTTAAAAAGCAAATTTAGCTAGGAGATGATAACTTTCGGGAATATTCAAAGAATATACAAACATACACTTAATTTTGCTTTACGATTAACGACGTTATTTATGAACTTCACCCACACTATATTTTTTTAGAATAAGGAAATTATTTATTAAAAGGTGCATTAACTAGGAACATGAGGAATTTAAAAAATAATTAAAATGTTTATGTGTATTAAATATTTTAATGAAATATGTATGAACTTCACCTACTCAATATTCGTTTTGAGTAAGACCAGGGCTTTCCTCGGGGGTACGCGGAGATACGGCGTGTCCCCACCTTAATTTAAGTATTAGTGTGGCTTAACTTAACCGAAATTTAAAGAAACTTACGAATTAATTGTTACTATGTAAAAAGAGTATTTTTTTAATTGCAATTTTTAGATTCCTTGTGACGCATTCTCGTAAATCAATATTTTATTTTCTGCGTTTCAATCTCTGTTTCCTGAAGATATACAGATTTCTCGCGAAAAGAGAGCCGTTAGGGCCGTCCGTTGGGAGTTAATTATACTCCTTGACACGGCTCCTAAGGCCGAAAATCATACACGAAGAGACGGACCCTCGGCTACGTATTCAGGAATTACTGCAGCGATTGGTTATCAGGTTTACATTGCCGTATAGGTCAAATGCTGTAGTCGGTTTAATCTTTGTGAATTTCCCGCGAAAAGAAACAAGGCAACGGTGCAACGACGTATGACATAGATAAGCATATATGTTATCGTGGTCTCCTAGATGGCAGTATGGATGCAAGGACATTGGCTCTTAGAAATCCTTACAAAGGGACTTGCAAGGTAACCGGGTAGCGGGGAAAAGTCGGTAGAATGCAGTGAGCGAGAGAGTATTGCGTGTTTGCATTTGCTTTCTGATTGTGTGTGAATAATGTGGCAATATCTTCTATGTGGCGCATGCTGTTAGCTGTCTTCGCTCGAAGTGCAAATGATAAAATAGACTTTCGACATTCGCGTCCCGGATTCACACTTTGCGCGTAAAAAGTTGTGTAAAACCGTAGTTGGCTGTTAGTTGAGCATTACAGTGATAGAAATTGTGTTATCTTGTTAATTTTGGGACACTTCATATCTCTGTAAAATAAATAAAATAACGGACTATTTATCGCCCATGTCAGAAAGGAAGAAATGTTCTGCCGCCATTAACTACAAAGGCAAATGAACGATTGGACAGTATGTTGCCTTCTTGTTGGATTTTAGAACAAAAGAATGATATCGCTGACAGAAAACATTTGGTTATGTACCCCCGCCCCCCCCCCCCCCTAAAAAAAATTGACTGTGCTGCTTATCATAAAGTCATAATGCTTGGAATTCAGAAAATGGGTATCAAGATATCAAAGGAGTAGGACAATAATGAAGTTGATCATTTTGGCTCGAATCGAGAACAGCAATTAACATCGCTACGGGCCAATATATTCAAACACAAAGAAAGTACTGGGCACAAAACTGCCATGAAGATATTGGAAGAGGCAAAGAAGGAAACGCTAGAGAAAGTTTGCTTAGGTCATTTTCCCGTCAAAAAGAGGTAACTGCCAAAATGGCCTACAAAATTGCAAAGTGTAATCAATGATTCAATAATTTTGAAATGGAAATTTACTTGCAAGAGCTTAATGGTGTTGATATGGGACGAATGCTTCATTCTACAGATGCTTTCCTCAACGTTATCAATCCCACTAGCAAGGAAATGAGAACACACACTTGGTGCGCAAAATTATAACTTCCAAATCAAAAATATCGTTAATCAGCGATGAAGCAACATCCCTTTGACAAAAGTCTACTTTAATCTTGTATTTTCGTGTAATATGTCTCTAGTTATGAAATGACTGTTCCAGTGAATTATTTATTGATTTGATTGATTAAGATGATGTAACAGCGAAAGGGATTTTTTTCAGCTTTAATTTGTCATCTACAATCTATTGGATTGACGGAAGAATACCTGAATGATTATCTAGTTCCTATTACTTGTGATGGCACAGCAGTAATGCCTGGATCTCCTGGTGGAGATAAGAAATTATTGACAGAAATTTTCCATCTATAATTGTATGACACTTGAGCAATCATACGTTGGAATTAGCCGTCCATGATGCTGTCAAAAGAATTTGTGGAAATAACAGCCATTTATTGAACTGAAGTTATACCATGTTCTCTATCATGCATCACAAAAAAATTGTCCAGAGTAGCAAGCCTGGGCTAATTCACTGGAGATGCAACTTTTGAAAATTGGACGAATACTAAGCACTCGATGGGTATCCAGTTTTCTTTCAGTTTCTGGTGTTTGGCGGGAAAACAAAGTATTGGTACATCATTTATAAATGTCTAAGAATGATTCTTCCAAAGACAAAAGGGACAGATGTATGTATGAAGATTTGTTGAAGAATATTACATCTGTGAGTTCATTTCAGACTTAGGGTTGAAGTGTATTGCTCTTCAAAATATTTCTGAGCTAAGTTTGAAATTACAAGAACGCAACATAAATTTGTATTGTGGGACTAAAATTATTAAACGTCTTGCTCAAATATTTGAACAGAGACAAATATATCCTGGACCATATATGAAAAAGCCACAACTGTCGCCAAATGTCTCATATTCCAGGAGGTTCTCATATACATAGAAAGACAGAAAGGGGGTTCCACCAATATGTCCTATTTCATTTTAAGAAAATCTGAAAATATCTATAGAATATAGATTAGTAAAGACGCTAATTTACCTAAATGGGCCAGAGTGCTAGATCCAAAACAGTGGCCAGAATAAGTTCAAAATCATTTGACGTTTGGGGAGGCAGAAATAAGGAATTTATCAAGAAGACTTTGATGAAAGGTGTTCGTTATTTGCATTCGATTGTACAAAAATACACAAGAATAATCTCTATTCTTATGGACTGTACCTCTTTATCAACCACAAACTATTAATTGAAGATCGAGTACTCTGGCCGGCATGTACTTCACAACAAAGTTAACTGAGGACCGATCGTACTGGTCGGCCTGTACATCATTTTCCTTTTTTCAACTCTGACACCCACGCTACCGTTTCAAAATAAGGCGCTCTGATAAGAGCGTCACCCCACATTTTAAAGCTGCAAAAGTTCGGGCTTCGTTGGGTGCCACACACACACTTTCATACATAAGAATCGGGCTAAAACAGGGGTGAAATTTGAATAAAATGGCTTTAATACGGTTTCCGAGAAAACATGGAGGAAAAAATAAATCCAGACGCATTAATTCAATTAATCCACTATCTTGGTATGAATACGATATCTTCAAGTGAATGTGAAAGGGGTTTATCACAGATGAGCCTTATTGTAACATTTTTAAGAACTGCGGCGCAGTTTCCCAGTTCGAAAGGTCAGCGGGCTAGTGATGTCAAAGTCACTGGTTCGATGCTCGTGGCTCATAAATCCACTGCCGTGTACACTAATGGCGGCTGATACACGTTACACCTGTCGTGGCTGCAATGTCCTCCAAGTTCCCCCAAAATACCTCTGGAGGTGCGGGGTCAAGTGTTCTGGTCTCGTGATGTGACTCGGTTCGAAATTACGGGACTGTTCCTTTGGCCAAGTCGGATTCCAACCCTTGTGGTGTCAGTCAAAACATGAGACGCACCATCATCGTCCATAGACTTCGGGACTTGATCTGATGTTGTTGTCGGTCAAGTGACATTAGCAACAACAACATCTTTAATAACTTCATTGTTAACTGAAACAACATCAACAGTGATGTTCATCAAATTTGTTCGCCTCCTCTAGGTCCGCTCAATGTAACAAAATGTATAGAATCTTGGTTGCTTTTTGGACATCCTTCCCCAATAGACGCAAATAACAAAGAAAGAAATCTAGACATTGAAAATACTGAAGAAATGAGTCAAATTTGGAGCTTATTGTAAAATTTTTACAATTATTTTTAAATATTCACATAATTAATTATTTTAAATTTTTGTTTAGCCTTCCAAATCAATAAAAATAATTAGAATTAATAGATTTTTTATTTTGTGTTATAAAATTTCTCCAATAAGTTCCAAAATGAAAAAAAGTTACCTTTAACAACTTTTTAAACCATAAATCTCTTTTGAAGTTGAAAACACGATACTAAAAATACACACCTCTATTTGAGAAAACACAGTATACCCACCTATGTTATTAGCAAAAAAGCACTGAGTAAGACTATTATTTATTAGAAGCTGCTTTAACTTGGAGCATGAAATATTAAAAATCAATTGAAATGTTTATGTGTATGAAATATTTATTGTAATATTTAAGAACTTGATCCACTCTATAGTCGTTTCGAGTAAAGCCATTATTTGTTAGAAGCTGCAATAACTTGGAACATGAGAAATTTAAAAGCCAATTAAAATGTTTATGCGCATGAAATATTCCAATGAAATATTTTATGAAATATTTTAAGAAATATTTTAATGATTTATTTTTCCCCGTAAAGTAGGAAATATTTAATGCAAACAAAACATGTAAAGTAATATTTCAAGATATGAAACTTTGACCTTTATGTTTGTTCACTGAAGGCAATTTGCGATTTTCTAAAGCAAGGCTTCTTTCCCAAACTGTAAACTCCAATTATAAATATTTTATTATTATCCCTGAGTCTGTTGTCGGAGGTAAAACGGCTGCATGCAAACAATGTCTAATAAAATATTCTTACAGTTATTGTGAGACAAATACTGAATGGGTTAATTTCCGAAAGTCAAAAAGGGGTTTTTCAATAAATAAGTCAATTAGGTTCAAAACCAGCTAGATGCATTTTTTTGTATTGCATATTTTACAAGTTGGAAATGTTCTTTATCACGAGGAAATTACATTTCGTAACAAAACAAGCCATTTCAATGTAAATTCATACGACAAAATATTCCCTTACTTTCGAAACCAGCCACATAATTATTTACAATTGTTGTCGCTAGTAGCAATGCTTGAGTTTGTAATGAACATGTAGCTGGTTTTAAACCTAAGTGACTCAAGTATCCAGTTAAAGTAGCTCTGAGGTAGTTTTTATTTTTCATTTTGAATATGTTTTTCAATTTTCAGCAACATTTTTGTAAAATTTCGATTAATTCATTTATACCAATTGCTAAGTGTTATCTATGCATACGTTTTGTGGAAAAATCATGCATTTAAAACAATTATGTGAACATCTTATAAACAGTTATGTTTTCCTTCAATGTAACTAATCCATTTTTAAATTTTCTTCTTTGAACGTGAAGGGAATCTTTATCGCTTGATTTGTCTTGTGCTCGATCAATTCACTCAGATCGGCAATGTCTAAAGATAAATATTTTTGCAGCGAATTTTATTTTCTCCAATGCGATAAACATCAACACATCACATCAGCTTGACAGCGATAACAAACATTGTTTTAATTGATGCCTGTTCAGAGAAACTGAGTATCGTGATCATTAATTGTACAGATAAGTGCACTCTTACGGTCATAACAAACTGATTGATTTACACTTTATCGCAAGTGGAGAAGGGAGAGTTTTACTCTTTCGCCCGTGGAGTTTTTTTTTTTTTCCAAATGTTAAAAATACAATCTAAGACTCCCTGAAAAGACGTAATTGAACCCTTAATTAAAAATTTCCAAATCTCTAAATTATTAAACAAATTTTTCTCCACACAATCTAGGTCGCAGTATCATTTACGTAGACATCTATAATTAAAACACGTGTTTTTCAATCAGAATAAATGCCTGAAATAAAACATTATAAACATAAAATAATATTTATTGTTGTAATACATTAGTGCAATACATATTTAGAAAACAAAGGAAAAATTTACAGAAATCAAAATAAAACTTACCTTAATTAATTATCTATTATCAATCGTCTTATCAGTTATACGTACCTATTATCAAATTGTATTTTATTTTCAGTACCTGCCCTACTGAATACAGAAACGTAATGTTCTAACTTATTATACTTATCTATTATCTAATTATACTTATTTATTATCCGATTCTATTTTATTTTCAGTACCTCCCCTATTGTACAGAGATAAGTAATGATCTAATTTATTATACTTATCTATCATTGAATTATACTTAACTATTATCAAATTGTATTTTATTTTGAGTACCTCCCCTATTGTACACACATAAGTATTGTTATAACTTATTATACTTATCTATTATCAAATTGAACTAATATATTATCCAATTCTATTTTATTTTCAGTACTTCCCCTATTGTACGTAGATAAGTAATGATCTAACTTATTATACTTATGTATCATCGAAATATACTTATCTATTATTAAATCGTATTTTATTTTCAGTACCACCCCTATTGTACACACCATAAATAATGTTATAACTTATTATACTGATCTATTATCTAGTTATATTTATCTATTACCAAATCGTATTTTATTTTCAGTACCTCCTCTATTGTACACAGATAAGAAATGTTCTAACATATTATACCTATTTATTATCTAATTATACTTACCTATTATCAAATTGTATCTTTTTTCAGTACCCCCCTTATCGTACATAGATCAGTAATGTTCTAAACTAATATGCTATGTTGTTAACATTTTGTTGAAATTCGAGCATTATGAAGAAGTAACTTACCGAAACTAACTCGATATACCTTCTTCCATTTCTTAAACTCCATTTACGATAGACAAAAAACAGCAAAATGTACAAGTATTTTCGAGGTGAAAGCAAAAAGGAATAATGTTTAACACATTAGATTTATTCCCTTTTGTATTAAAAATATAAAATGATACGTTATGAGATTTCAACTTTGAAGAAATTTCATGTTTTTAATTAACTTTGGAGGTTTATTCTGAAACAAGTATTGAGTCAGATATTTTTCGTTGATATTGTTGTTCTTTTCGTTGTGTTGAAAATCTCAAGGAAGGATTTTATCAAAGGAAAAGTATATTACATAAAGGGATCAAATGGTCTTTAAATAAAAAGGTCGGCAAACGAAATTTAAAAATGTGGGTTGTACCGCATATCTCAAATATTGAAACCTGAATAAAATATAGTCATGGAAAAAGAACAGATCCATCTATATAAAACGAATTGAGTTACATATTCTCTCCTGCGAAATCTATAACATAAAGTGTTTCTTTATTTCTATATACACTTAAAACAATTCGTAAGTAAATAATTAAACACCTAAAAACAGGTTTAGCGTCTAACAATACAATACGTTGAAATTTTTCAGAATGCCAGTCGCTCATTAGTGAATTTGTAATTCGAGAATTTAATCAGGGGAGTAAGTGATATGGTAAATTCGCGGATGTGGATGTATGTTACACACCAAATTCAGAGAAACATTGAAACTATACACTTTAGTTTGGTAACCCCGCACTTAAGTTAAAGCACATATACTTCTATGAATACAAACAAGGACAAGTGATTGAAGGATACTTTGACAACAAAGTTATTCAGGAAATTTCAAACACGTGTAGTAAATTTGATCCGTCATAATGAAATTACTATGATTTAGAAACGTCTAGGAGAGTCAACTCTGTTATCACAGACTAATAAGCTGTCATTGAAGTATTTGTAGTGTTACAAATTTAATCAATGGACAAAGAGCTACACAGTGCTGAGAGGGGTTGTTGAAGGTAACCGTTTATGCTTTGGAGAAACATTCCAGGTAGGATTTCAAAGCATCTTGCGATGTAACGATAGCGCACTGTCTGTTTACTGAGGAGATATAAGGACATTGTTTTTCAATGCTGTTATTCTGCTACCCATAAGTATGCGCACCATTCATGGCAAGCGTCTATTATAGTGTTATAAATTTCGTTCCCAAATAATCTCTGAAAAATGACTAAATTATTTGTCAAACCAGTAGATGAATTTTGGTCGGAAGAATATCAGGTAAATGTTGTCTATCGACTACATCCTATCAAACAATTCAAGGGACGTTTAATAATTTTGAGAAAAAATTATAACACTTTTTTTGAGAGAGAGAGCGTTGTCATTTATTTTTATACCTATACATTTAGTCCAAAGAACACTAGCTTTATTTTATACCTCATAAAAACGGAATGGGCGTCAACACTATATTTTAGGGATTCTGGGCAGAGTTCTTTTGGAGTAATAAATCTTTAGGGTGAATTAATTGATTCTCTAGCACCACTTTTTGCAAGTAAGGTGCCGAAAAAACGATAAGCTTGTACTGCTGTTGAAGTGACGTCATCACTTTCAGGAGTAACTTGAAACCTGGGCCCCCTGTGCTCGTTTTTGGGATGCGTTTGGCAGAGCATAGTTCTAAACTCTAGGACTAAAAAAACTTTTTGGAAGGACTTTCACGAAGTCTTCAACGGTATGACGTCATACAGCGGAATCGGTGGCTTTGTTGTCCTAGCGGAGGCCGTATCGCCCCGTTCCTCTCGGGATTGTAAAAATCTTGGAAATTAGAGTATCCTTGTGGCTCTAGGACACCCTTCGCGTGAGGAGTACGTTGCATGGTCCCAAAATATTCGCATTTCTTCGATCGGTAATTTCGAAATTCGGAAAATCGGAAATTTCGGTAGTCTGAATTCATCGCTTTCATGGTTAAAGGCGTCTCTGGTGGTACTATTTGCCAATAACTGACCGATAAAACAATAAATTCATACGGATGATTACCTGACGTCATCGCTTTCACGAGTAACTTGAAACCTGCATCCTCGTGTTCGTTTTTGGATGCATTTGGGAGGGCATAGTTAGCTACGGCTAAAAAAAATTTGCGAAGTCTTTTCTTGAAGTCTTTGTTAAGAAACGACCGTACGAGTTTATTGTTTTTCGGTGCATTTACTGTCAAAAAATTGCACTAGACACGCCATTTATTCATTCTAAAAATCTATTACTCCAAAAGACCTCTGCCCACATACCCAAAAATAAAGCTTCGGCGCTAATCCCGTATTAACCGTGAAAGCAGGGACGTCAGATTATCCGAATTGCCAATTTTCTCGATAACGATCGAAGAAACACGGAGCTTCCGGGATGATACCCCGTGCCTAAAACCCGTGGGGTGTCGCAGAGCCGCAAGTACACTCGAATTTGGGAGTTTTCTTAAAATCCCGAGGAGAAAGTGACGATACTGCATTACCTACGTCTGCGAAGCTGGCGATCACGCGATATGTCGTCATTCCGCTAAAAACATCTTGAAAGTCCTTCTAAATCCATACGACGAACATGTAGGCGCATAGGGCTAGGGCTCTAGAGATAAAAAAAAGCTTTAGGAAGGACTTTCCTGAAGTCTTTTCTAGTCCTTCATGAAGGCGAAGACCTGTCGCTCCCCCGTTCTCCTTCGGATTTAAAATAAAGTTCGCAAACTCGAGTACCCTTGCAGCCCTGCGGCATCCAACGAGTGAAGGGCATCGAAGGCTCCGTGTTTTTTCTATCGGCGGAGGGAAAATCGGCAATTTCGATACTCTCACGGTTACTACTCTCATGGTTTCGATACTCTCATGATTACTACTCTCATGGTTTCGATACTCTGACGTTACTACTCTCACGGTTGATTCGGGATCGGTACCAATGCCGTATTTTCGTATATCTCGGCTGAGGCCTATTGGAGTAATCGAGCTTTAGGAGGAATTAAAGACGTCTCAAGTGCTACTTTTTGCCAATAAGGTGTTGATAGAACGATAAACACGTACGGCGGATTCAATGACATAATCGCTTTCACGAATAACTTAAAACCTGCACCCGTGGGTTTATTTTTGGAATGCATTTGGCAGAAAAGAGCTGCCTTGAACTTGGGAAAAAGCTTTTCGAATGACTTTCACGAAGTCTTCGGTGTTCTGACGTCATTCCGCGAGATCGCTAGCTTTGCGGACTTGGCGGAAACCGTATCAATCCAATACACTCAGGATTTTTATAAATATGTCAGAAATTCGAGGATTCTTGCAGCTCTGGGATACCGGACTCGTGAGGAGCACGTGGGGTCGCCCCGAAAATTCTCTGTTTCTTCGATCGCTAGCGGGAAAATCGGAAATTTCGATAATCTGACTTCACTGCTTTCACGGTTAATACATGATCGGTAACAGCAATATATTTTCAGGTTTCTGAGCAGAGGATATTTGGAGAAATATAATTTTAGGAGAATTAGGACCTGTTCACATAGGAGTCCGTTGCGTTACGTTAAGGAAAAGATGACGCTGAGATGAAAATAAACCAATCATAGGCGTTAAAAATTCCATTGCTAATCGTTTGGAGGCATATGATTGGTTTATTTTCGTCTCAACGTCATCTTTTCCTTAACGCAACGCAACGGACTCCTATGTGAACAGGTCCTTAATGGTGTGTCAAGTGCAAATTTTTGGCAGTAAGGTGCTGAAACAACGATAAACTCCTACGGCGGTTGGTGACGTCATCACTTTCAGGGGTAAATGGAAACATGTGCCCTCGTGTTTGGGATACATTTGGCAGAGCAGTGTGCTCTAGAACTTTTAGGAAGGCCTTTATGAAGTCTTCTGCGGTATGACGTCATACGGCGGTATCGGCGAAATCGGAAATTTCGATAATCTGACGTTAGTGACGGTGGTACTTGTCGTGGAGACACGACACGTGTTCAGAAAAAGGGGCGATAGAGAATGTAATTCAGAGAATCAGGCAAAAGAGATGCCTTGACCAGCGGGATAATGTACTGCGTATGCGAATCGAAAGGTGAGATGACAAGTTGAGAGGGGGCAATTGAAATGCGAAAACGGTCAACAGCTGCGTTTAACGAAGGGCCCAGCTGGTGATAATGAGCTAAGGGAAATCTGAAAACGGAGTCAGAGTTAGGAGAAGAAAAGGGGTGAGGCAGTTTACGATGTTGGACGGCGTTAAAACACCACAGGAGGCCGGAGAGAATGTGAGAAGTTAAAAATGTAAGAAACCCCAGACAGGTGCAAGGGCGGACGCCCCCTTGAATATTGATTGGAGAAAATATGAATATAAAATGGGTGGTCGGCCAATGAAGGGGCCCCGGATCGACCTATAGGATAGAAGGTGGCCACCAATGAGGGCCTGAATAAGTAATGATAGAAGTTGAGCTCGGTAGGAAAAGTTTTTAGAGAGGGTAGAATCTTTTGAGAATTCTCACGAGGAACACATAAGCCCCCGTAGACGGCGAAGGAGGAGAGAAGGAGATGACGGGCTGCTAACTTAACCCTTTCGCGGCGACCGTCACGTATACGTGCCAGCAGCTATCCGCGTTTCTGGCCGAACGTCACGTATACGCGACAGCAGCTATCCGCGCTTCTGGCCGAACGTCACCTATACGTGTCAGTAGTTCGGAACGTTTTATTAGTTAATTTTTGGGGCACAAGATGGCACCGCATGTCTATGAAATTTGGAGTACACGTAGTTGGGACCTTCTATTCGAAAACAAGACTAGTATGAATCACATGCGGTCTATCGTTTTATGTAAACAAACGGAGGAATGGATGTATTGCGTTTGACTGTCAGCGGGTAGGGCATTTAAACTTTGCACGTGGTCTTTGTTTACGAGATATCTTTGTTTATTTTTCTTTTGCGGTGGGATTGTAGCATTGGGTATATGGGTTTTGAGTCAGAATCAGATTCTGTTGCAGTGAGATTTCTTTCCTTTGATGATTTAATATGGAGAAAAGGAGAAAATATTTAACAGAAGACGAAATTTCTGAATTGATGAGAAATGTGTCTGATTATGAAAGTAGTGACAGTGATACAGAAATCTCTTCGGGTGAATCTGTTTATTTGGAACATCGGAATCAGAGTGATGATGAAGATACTCAGACATTTCTATTCTGAGTATATCGCGGGATGGTACTTCTTTGTGGACTTCTCACGTAAGGGATTTAAATCAACTAACATTCACAGCGGCATGCGAAATAAAAGTCCATGATGCTGTATCAAATGAATTGGATTATTTCAGATGTTTTTTTGATGAAACTGTAATGGATTTAATAACTAAATTATTGCGTATTATATTATACTAACCAAATTAATGCGTATGAGAGGTACATAAATCCGGAAAGCGAACAGAGTTCATCCTCGAAGTATTTTTGCCTGTAACTAAAGAGGAAATGTTTGTTTAATTTGCTTTGACAATTTTAATGGGTATCGTGAAAAAACCGAAAATTAAGATTTACTACTCAACGAATCCCAGGATTGCAACACCTTTTTTCAGTAAGGTTATGAGTCGGGACCAACGCATCAAAATTCTTCGATACTTGCATTTCTCTTCTTCTGATGCCAAAAAGATTGAAAAAATTAAACCTTTTTTAGATTTAATCATTCAAAACTTTCAGAGTTCTTGATATATTATTGACATATTCTTGATATATTCCTGATATATTCCTGATAAGAATATATCAGTTGAAGAAAGTCTCTTACTGTGGAAAGGGAGAGTAGGATTTCGACATTATGTCCCAGCGAAAAATATTTTAAACTGTATAACAAAAATTTTTTAGTGGAAAAATAATAAAAGAATGTGTAAGTAACCCATATATAGCCTAAATAAATAGATTTGTTTGTAAATGTTACTATTTTGGAATTTTTCGTAAATTTAGGCTTAGCGCTTAAAAGTCCACCGGCCTGGAAGGTACGCTCGCGAGAAAAACCTCCGGCCTCAGAGGAAAGCGCGTGATCGGAACTGCCGTCGCGAAAGGGTTAATGCGGGAGAGACAGACCAAGTCCTCGGTACCCGAAAAGCAAACCGCTAACAATTAGATGCAGAGCCCAGTACCGAAGAGGCCGACCGACTAACCTGCCGTTTAGCAAGAGAGGAACAGCCGTTCCTCTGGACCAACGCGCCCCCGAAACGAATGCGTATATGCGGAGACGAGCACCCTGAGTCCGCCGCCGGCCGATAATTGCAGCCTTTCCCCTGGACCAGAAAGCCCGATTACCCGAAAAGTCTGATGACCCCCCAGCCAGGCTTGTGATGAGGAACGGACCTTCGTATTGACCAACGCTCCCCCGAAGCGAGTGTGTATTTCTGGGAGACGCGCGATCTGAGTCTGCCGCCAGCAGATATTAACAGCCGTTCCCCTGGACCAGAAAGCCCGACGCCCGGAAAAGTCCTATGACCCCCAGCCAGGCTTGTGATGACGGTGCGCCTTCAGATAAGGTAGGAGAGTATTTTGACTTATCCTAGCAATGCGCAATACCTACTAGAGAGCGCAGATAATTAGATGGGGCAGATTAAGGTGAAATGTTAATATATATGCATAGAATATCTATCATAAAATAGTGATTGTGTATGTCCGTATTAATTGGATTAGTATCTTGCAATAATTTTGTAATGTGTTTATGTGTATCGATTAAGAGTGTAGGATAATCAAACAATGTTAGGGAATAGATAAAGAATGTGAGTATTTGGTATTGATGAGAATGAAGATTAGATGAATAAAAATAATTAATGTTTTGATACGATATAGGAAGAAGGATAATTTGAAATGCATATATATATTGTGTTAATGAGATAGAAAATTCGGAAGTCTGCAATGAATAGTATTGTTTGTATATGTATTATGATTTATTTAATAAATTGATTTGTATCTATACATATGAGCATCACTCTGTAATTACTCATACTACCACTAATACTATCTATTAAATAATTGCGGTGACAGTACTGAATATAAATATGAACTACTTCCGATTTCTGGCTGTGAAGCTGGGGACATTGTCCAGAAATGCATTGACCTTTGTTAGACTGGGGACACATAAAATATGAACTAGTGAAATCGATCATGTGTTTCAGCAAAAGAGTGAATTTTATTTCACTCTTTTTCTGAATAGAGTTCTCCTAGTATAACAAACGTTTGATAGGGACGAAGTTTAACCTGTCCCCTATATTTACATATTCAGCAGTCCCGGCATGTTATTTTCAATGAGTTTCCGC
The DNA here is from genome assembly GCA_907164885.2 of Dolomedes plantarius. Classification (NCBI taxonomy): domain Eukaryota; kingdom Metazoa; phylum Arthropoda; class Arachnida; order Araneae; family Dolomedidae; genus Dolomedes; species Dolomedes plantarius. The sequence goes on from OU015503.1 coordinate 75,392,013, forward strand.
ACATATCTAGCCTTAATTTTTGAGGCTGGGATTTATGCCCTTGCATAGTTTTTTACTTTTATTTAATATTTGTTAATTTTTTTAAATAAAATACTTTCCAAAGATTATTAATTTTCTTCTCGAATAGTGTGTGCTGCTATAAAGACGGCTTGTGAAGAGCGAAAAGCGAATCGTGATCCCTAAATCTCGGAAGTATTTTCTACCAACTGGACAATTTCGGTGATAGAAGGAAGCTTAGTTTTCAATCACTTCTTCCACAGGATTATATCATAATGTCATAACCGAACTTCTACATTCTTCGAAATCAGGGCTTCCAGACCTGGATTTTTAATCCCAGATCTATGTTTTTCAATTACCATATGGGTTTATAGGATTTTTTCAAAATTGTCTCAAAATCTGGGGGTTTCATTTGTAAGTTAAAGATATAGCAATGAAAAAATAATAAATATTTCTCATTGTAAGCTTAATTTAATTATGCAAATGCAATTTTGTAATATAATTATGTAATTCTTTAAAATAGTACTGAACCTGAATTAAACCTGTCATTAAACCTGAGTGTTTTGAAAATTCAAAGTAATGTCGTTTCTGCAGTGTCATCTGTTTTTTGACGACCTATAAAATTAGATTAAAGATGTAAAGGAATTTTTAATCCTGAAGGAAATATCTCTCGAGGAAACAAAATCGACGCTTCCCGAGAGACATTTTGTAAAATAAAGTGAAATCGCACATTCTTAATATAAAATAAAAAAATAGTTCATTCACTTATTTTTTGTGCTTTCGATAAAGGAATATTACTTTTCATATTTACTATCGATTCACCCGGAAAGATTCGATTATCTTTTGGATAGAAAGAGATTTACGATAATTATGAACCTAAAGAAATATGTTACAATGTCAGCATTTTTAGGTTATGATATTAACTCATGGATCATTGATTAGAATACAATAAAATATTTTAACATGCATTTAGAGGTACTAAAAAATTCTGATTTTTCGAGTTGCCAGACAATAAAAATGTTATATCATTGAAGACAATGCCTGCAGGTTTTTAACACTTCAGCAGGCGCGCTATTTTTCGAACACCAGCAGGCGTGTATGGCACAAAGTGAAACGTCACTTTCAACCTTGATTATTCCTTTCGTAAAAATAATTTTTCTTCCAATTGAAGATAATTATAATTCTGCTTTTTATGACAAGGTATAAAATGTTCATAATATTGAGATGCATTTATAATTAAAGGCAAAAGAATGCAGATACAATCGCCTTATTTCAAAACTGACCGGTTTATTGGAGCCAAGGACAACTTGCGAATTGATTCCTATTATGTCAAAAAAAACCTAAAAAGCAAAAAGAGAGTCATTATTTCTGATATGCCGGATACCGTATAATAGCTGCATATTTGATCGACTACATCAACTCCTGCGTTTGTCGTATTGTAAACCAGTATTATCGCTGGTTTACCAAGTTTAAATGACGAATAACAGTGAAAGGAAAAGAATAGAAAGTTCAGAAAATCAGACCGGCATTAGAAAGGGTGTAGCTATAAATAGAAACTGCTTAGAACATTGAATCCTTACATGTAAAAACATACCATTCAAAATTAAGAATATGTTGCACTCTATACTCGGGCCCAGCCACTGAACGTTTAAAGTAGATTTCCAATTTTTACCACGTTTTTATTAACTCGCCTTCTTGTTTGTCCAGTACAAATTTTGCAATAGATTTTTAACTAACTTCCCAACTAGCTAGAGATTTCAAACTTTTAGAATAGGTCAGAACACGGTGACAATGCCTTCTTTTAATACTTTTAGCCGAAAAAATCCCCAAGTTGACGCTTCGATCGAATTCAATGCTTGCACTTTTGCGTAACGGCATTTGACGATTTTGAAAACAGAATACATGTGAATTTAGTTTGTTTACAAAAATATTGTGCGAAAATTTAAAAAAAAAATATATAAAAGTTAGCAGTTTATAAAGTCTGTGGATAGTGGAAACGACTAAAAAGTGATTGAAATTAAATAAAAGAAAGGGAAAAAGAATAATTAAGTGAAGGTTTGTGGAATTAAGAGAGAAAAGGATAGAAAAATAGTCAAGTTTATATGATTCAACAGAAAATTTAAAAACATGGTATATAAAAAGTTCTTTTTATCTTGTAATTATTTCATAATAGAAGGAGCTCTAGACCAGGTCCTCTCAACCTGTGGCAGTCTGTGATCTGGCGCAGAATGACCTGAAGGGAGAAAATTCCTAAAGGGGTGTTAATTTATACATCTTTTAAATTATCTCTAAGGAGCACAGTCTATGATTTGGTGCAGAAGTGCACTGGAGGAAAAAAGGAATTAATCTAAAGAGGAATTAATCGTATATTTTTAATGGGCACCAAAGTGCAAATGCTGAGATCTGGCGTAGAATTACCCCGGAGGTGGAAAATTGCATAAAATGTATTATTTTTCCTATGCATATCTTGTCAGGTCAAAGATTCTTTGATGACCAATCTGTGATCTGGAGCATAATCCCTCTGGAGGAGAAAATATAAAAATGTGAAATTGATTTTATCATATTTTGAATGGATTTTTAGGGGTATAGTCATACGGTCCACGTAGACACTTGGGGGAAAAAATTCCCCAAAATGAAGTTAATTTTAGGATTTTTCAAATGGGTTAAGAGTTATAGACTGGGATCTGACCCCCAAGCATGCTTAACGGGGGGGGGGACCTCTAGAGTATACTTGACGTTATCAACTTTTAAATGGTTTTTTTTAGTAGTTTTATAGATTTCAATAGCATGTTCGTTATTTCAGATTTATTATAAGTTTTAACATTTCATGATTATTTATACAATAGACCATCCTGCGTCATTAGCATAAAATGTATTGTTTAAAATATCCTTTATTGTGCGTATAAAATCCATTAAATCTATTTAAAATCATATCCGAGAGCTGTAAAACGTAGTTCCTCAATCAAAGGGTTTCGCGATAGAAAATTGTACAGAAAAATTCCTTTTCTTATTTAAAATAAGCCATAGAAATTGTATAACCTAATTGTGTCGCTAACCTTATGTTTCTGCGATAATTAAAATGCCAGGGAGAACATTTTCCTGTTTAAATATCTACTGTGCTTTTTACTTTAAATATACTTACCTCGGATTAAAGTTTACATTTTTGAAAGAATTTATCCATTTTTATAGGATATGTCTTAATGATTTCCAAGGTATCTCAACGAAAATTCTTACGGCGTAGATTTTTTTCTGTTTTCCTTAAGCTATCTGTGGCTGTGAAAAGGTAAAAAATTGGTTGGGGTATTGGATAATAAATTATATTATTAATGATGATTATGATTTTGAATTCATTGCTTAATATTGTGGTTAGTACATTGATTAATTGTGATTCCCAAATGATGGAAACAACTCTGGTTTACACTGACAAATTAATTTATTAATTATTAACACATAAACAATATGATTCAATCCTACTAAATATTTCATCCTTCATTTACACATTACTCACAACTTCATTACTACTAAATTAATTCACTACGACTCATATATCTAATTCATTCACTTATTATGATAACATTTTCTAAACATAATCACTCATATAACCATGTTCCATCACTACCAATATTTACTCATATATATAAACATAACATCATATTAATTAAATTGTTTTTTACGAATTATCGGTCATCTCCTTAAACATTTTATACTCAAATAACATCATCATCGCGCTCTATATTAGTTATTAAGGCTACACACTAAGAAGCAATAATGGTAATATAAAAAGGAAACGCAAAAAGTCGGTACCTCGAAAGATGACAGTTGGATCACTATGATGGGCAGCTGGCACTCGTAATGACGAACTTCGTTGTATTATCATCGCACGGAACTAGGGCAATTTCTTCGTCTGGTATAAGGCTCCGTCAATCATGGCAGACACTCTACACGGGACACCGGGGCACTCTCATCATCGGTTATATGACTGCTTCACTCCTTGCAGACCCTCGGCACGGGACACTGGGGCGCTCTCTTCCTAGGTATTAGGTCTCCTTTGCATGGACCACGACTTATATTTATATCATCGGGGTTTCTTCGTACATATTCATCGGATTGACACTACTTCCATTTTCAAAACTTCTGACTAACTCTCCTCATAGGTTATATGTTCCTTCCTATCTTATTTCATATTATTTTCTCTTATTAATGCTGCCTCATCCTCTTACAATTTCCATTGGTCATATTATTACCATGCCATCGCCATTCGTCCGTGGCTGCCTCCTCTCAATCCCCTTTTCACCAATGCGCATCGATGGCGGGATTTATAAAATTCTCCCACTAACTTAACTTTTTCCCATGCTTCGGCTTCAAGCAGGGTGGACTGTTTTATAGACATCATAAATTTAGTCTTCCTTTCTTCTTTTCTTCTATTCGTTGCAACTCACTCTCTTGAACTTTTATCTTATACTTCTTGCTACAAGCACAATCTATAAATTTCGTTTCGCTATATTGTTGGCTCTCTCCCTTTCTCTTTTTATTGACCGTCATTTGCCATGTTCTTTCTTACATTTAGCAATTATTTTACTTCGTCCCGTAATTTTCAATTCTCCTGCCCCTGGCCGTGACACTACTGTCATGTCCCTATGACACTATCTTCAGGGTTTTTGATTTTGAGTAAACATTCTGAAAATATTTTCCCCGGAGTAATGATAGTTCTGAAAAAAAAGAAAAAAATCACGTAATAACGTAAGAAAATCACGTAGTCACGTAATAACGTAACGCAACGCTTGGGATGCAATGGGAACAGGCCTTTATTTGACCGACATATTTATTTTTTTAACCATCTTCTTAAAGGGTTTTGGTTAATAGCATGTCTTAACTCAAAGTTGGGGAATTGTTTTGGCTCGGGGACCACTTTGTAGAAGCGGAGGTTAGAGGAGGCCCACACCTTTTAAAATTATTGCATTTATTAGTTAACTTTGCATTTCAGAAAAAGGTATAAATCGTATCCTCAAGGTAAATAAATATAAATTAAATTAAATATTGGCAGTTTTTCTGGCTGTCTTGGTGAGCCACAAAAAAATTTGTAGAGGGCTGCAATTTGCCCTCCTATGTCTTAACCGCATGCTTACATTCCTTTATTTTTTATCATATGCATGGTGCTGAATGACAATTTAAGGCATTTTGCATTTTGTCACTGTCAACGCATAGTCTCCCTTGGCGAAATTTTCTTTGTTATGTTATAATTTATGTTGTTTAGATTGTATCGAATTAATGTAATCCTTCACTAACTATTTCGGAATATCTGTATGTAACGTCTATGTAAAGATATAAAATCACTCTATTTGCTTATCAGTTTACGAATTTTTCTTTTTAGGTTTTCAAACATGTGGCAGCCCCTGTATTATCTTACTTTACCCATGTCATGTCACAAAACAACTTCATAATTATCCCACACGTTAATTCATGTATCTTTTATGATCCAATCAATTTCTTTACCACTATGGTACACTGGCAAAGATAAACGCTGTTTTCGTTGTTATGCAACATATACGGTGTCTGTATGTGCTCTTATGGACAGCCCGTATCTGCTGATACAACATCCTCATGGCTTTATATGTATGACGTATCATTTACGTGATGTATCAGCTAAAGACGGAGGCTAGAAATTGATCAAAGTTGTGCCGAATTTTATATATAAGTTGATACGATGCAAAAACTCGAGAATCTTTGACTTTTACAGATGTGAATTTTGATAAGGATATTGTCAAATGATGTAAGAATAAACATATCTATGCAATTTTAATATAGAAGCCTGAAGAAGGCGGGATAAACATTGCTTTCTTAGTCTAATTTTTTCCCCTCCGCAGTGACTTTGAAGGTCAAGGATAATTGAAGGCCTTATACTAACTCCACTTTTAAAAAAAATGGAGTTAGCCTCACTTTTATGTTCATACAAGTCATTTCTATCTTATTTTTAAACTGGTACACCTACAGCTTATTTCTGCTGCCAACAGAGGGCATCACAAATCAGACTTCAGCAGTCATTTCTCAGAACTCATTAGACTTTAAGGCCCTGTAACTCAAAATAAACAATAATGGAGTTGGACCACTATTCAAATAAGGTCTTCAATTAATGAACGATAGTGTTATTCAGAACCATTATACTGAACTTCGACGAATACCACGTAAATATTATAAACATAAAGTCATTCTATTTTGATTTTGAGTTTTTTTCTTTCTACTACAACATTAATCTCCTGGAAGTGGGAAGCTTCTTGAGTAACTGTAGGTGGTCAAAAAATAACCGACTTAACGTCCATTAACAATAGTTATAAATAAAACATGAGGAATGGGTATGCTTTTATAGCTGGATTCCATTTCTCTTAGACCTCTGCCCACAAGTATAGATCCGGAAATAGGAATAGTTCATATTTATCTATGACAGTTTCTCGGTCGTTTTCAGTGAAAGATGGTATTTTCTCACGCGAAATATTCTAATCTTTGTGAGTACTTGATGCAATATGGCACACTTTTAGATGAGACATCGTTTTTGTTGAAATGAGAACGGAAATAAACCTTATGAGGAAAGAAAAAAAAACTTCGGAAAGTTGACCGATTTTGGGCTTTAAATAAAGAATTTTCTCCGAAAAACGAATTCGGAAATAACGATCTTAGGATTATAGGTATATTTCGTTTGGTAGATTACCAGCCTCTAGATAGGCAGCCCAGTTCAATTTCTGGAATTGGCATCCCGTTGTAGCAAAACGATAATCGATTGTTTGAGAAAAACGATAGTGAAAGGGTGATAAGAGCAAACACATTTATCGTCTTCTGTTGAAAAATAAAATGGATAAATCAATAGAAGAAAATGTATGAACTGGAAACATATTCTATTTTTGCCCTTTAAAATGGTTTAACGTATGTGAAATAAAATTTAAAAAAATGATACTAGTAATTCTTTAAATAGCTGTCGGAGTCCAGTTATCATAACTGGACTGTATCAGACTCAGGTTTACTTGCTTGCAATGTTAACACTAGAAAGATGGCTGCCGTCATCTTGACGGTTTTAGAAATACTATTGAGCACTATGTATGTATTTATGACCTCAGAGTTCTGAAATTTTATGACTTTGTCTAATTTTAAGGGCGCAGACTACCTTTGACTACAATGAAATGACCGTAAACATGATAAATTCGAGCTACTGAAACTCCAATGATATATATATATATATATATATATATATATATATATATATATATATATATATATATATATATATATATATATATATATATATATATATATATATTGTTTTATATCGAAATTCCAAGTCTTCAGTTATATTTTATACAAAAATAGAGCTTGTAAATCTATAAATAATTTTTAGATTTTATTTTTAAATGTACACATTACTAAAAAGGGAAAACACTATTGGATGTTTCGCGCATCATAAAATTAAGAAATATGCCTACAGAAACTATTTATTGGTCCAATTAAATTAATAATATACTCAATTTTAATGTAAAATAAAAAATATATACATAAAATATAGTTTAAATTGAAAAATTTGCATAAAATCTACAAAAAATTAAAATTTAGCAATTTTTAAAAACATTTTTAAAGTATAAAATTTTTTTTTAGATATTTATTTGCATTATTTTGGTTTTAGTATGTAAAGAAGCTTAAAATACAAATCTGATAAAAATTTTGTGCGTCTAGCACACATAGTTTGGGAGTAACACTTCGCGCAATCCAAAAATTTACATATTTGAGAAAAATGAAGTTTTAATATACATGGCCATGGCACCAGAGTGAGCTTTACATAAGCTCTCATAACTCGAGAAATAATGCGAAATTTTTAGGCGGTTTTTTGCATATTGTTCAGAAATGCCCCAAAAATCAGAATGTAGCAAATATCAAAAATCGATTTTTTTTAAGTTTTAAAGGTGGTGTGCTCCCTTACGCAAAATATGCACAAACATTTACAAAATTAGATTCTATAGCAAAGAGGTGGTGAAAATGTGTTGTATACCTACTAAGACTGAGAGTCGTCGATTTGACGGCAATATAGAAAACGGGCAGTAATATTTAAAACAAAACCGGAAAAGTGAAAGTTACTTTTCGTCTCTCCCTCTTTTGCAAATAGCAAAAATCTTGGCTCTTCGGAAATATTGGTGTTGAAAAATAAGGACTGTACAAAACCATGCATATATTTTTACTGATAAACCATACCAGGTTGTCCGCTCGGCATACCTGCATAAAACTATATCTAAATATAAACTAATTTATTATATATTGGTGTAAAATAGTTCAAAATGTAAAGTATTTAACCATTTAAAACGAATAAAAATATTAAATGTATTATATTATTGATTTTATTTCCAACCGTCAAAATGACGGCATTCAGTATTTTTAATAGGAAAATAATTCTCGTCTTTCTAGTGTTAAAAAATCCTTATAACGGGTCTCAACCATTGAAGGAAAAACGATAATTGGTATAACAATGCACCAAAATTCAGAAAAATACTATTAATATATAACGCTAAATATACAGATGATGGACAAAATAATACGAACACCTGTGAAATAATGGAAAATCTTTATTAATAGGGGGTTGGACTACCCTTTGACAGAAGTACAGATTTAATGCGACGTGGGATAGATGCATAAAGGTCATGGACAATATTTAAAGGAATATTAAGCCATTCCTCCTGCAGAACGGTCTCTAATTCCGAAAGTCCGGATGGAGGTGGAAATCGGGAACGAAGTTTGGACTCCAAATATTGCCATAAATGTTCAATAATATTCAAGTCCGGAGACTGACGGGGCCAGGCGAGATGTTCAACTGTATCATCATGCTCTTCGGTCTATTCTTGAACACACCTAGCAGTGTGGATAGGGGCGTTGTCGTTTTGAAAAAGCGGTCGCTCTCCAGGGAATACAGTCTGGACAAAAGGATGGACATGATCCCCTAGAACGCTTAGATAGTGATTGAATTTGATCCTCCCATGCAGAATAACAAGTGGCCCAAGACCGCGCAAAGATATCGCACCCCATACCATAATGGAGCCACCCCCATGTTTCACAGTCGGCAAGAGGCATTCAAGAGGAAACGCTTCTTTGGGCGTTTTCCAAACATAAACGCGTCCGGTCATTTGAAATAGGGTTAATGACGATTCATCTGACCATATTACCTGTTGCCACTGCTGTGGGGACCAGCCTTTGTGATCTGTGCACCATTGGCGTCGCTTGGAAGCATTAGTTGCTGTCACCAAGGGTTTACGAATTGCCACTCTACCATAAATGTTCGCAGCATGAAGTTCTCTTTTGACAGTTTTTGTTGAAACGGGGTCCTGGAGATGACTGTTCATATCGGATGTTATCTCGGATAACGATTGCTTGTGCTTTCGGGCTACTATGCGCTTCAAAACCCGTCTATCCCTATCAGCAAGTTTGGACATTCGGCCACTGTTGTGCTTTGAAGACGTCGCCTTACCCTCTTTCGTTTACGCTGTCATAACGGCTGATACCGTACTCCTTGCAAACCCCAAAAGCTTTGCTGTTTCCGTAACCGATGCTCCACTTAGACGCGCTCCAACTATCATTCCTCTAAGGAACTCTGACAGGTCTGACATTTCAACTTATCACAGACAGTTAGATAGAAGCATTCAACGTAGGTGACTGCTGTTGAGAGACTGATACCTTCCTCTTCCCACTCACTAGGTGGCAGACTTCTGTTGCAGGTGACGCGTCTGTACTGCAGGTGTGAAAAACGTCATACTTTTTCACAGGTGTTCGTATTATTTTGTACTCCATCTGTATGTATAAATAAAGAGGAAAGCATGTTTAAGGGCAAGCATCGTATTTTATCTTTTAAAAATGCTTTAATGTGTAGAAAAAAATTATAATTTTTCATGTAGTTGTCAAAGTTTAGATGGTAATATACCAGCCTCAAGGTAAAAAGATCCAGGTTTACTTCCCGACAGTAATAAAAAGGTTTTGCCCTTTAAAAATGTTATAATGTGTGGGAAATAGAATTTGAAAATTTAGAGTTCCCGAAACTGCCGGGAGAGTTCAGTTGGAAAGAAATGGTGTAGGGGTAAAAAGTTCGGTTTAATATCCAGGGACCAATAAGAAAAAGAAAATTCATAAAAGAATAACAAATCATTGTTTTTTGAGAAACAATGATAAATAATGTAAGAATACGTATGGCCCAACTCAGCATGTCGATGCTCTATGGAAATTTTATATTACAAGAATAATGAAATTTGAAAAATGGAGTTTGTTCCATCACCGTATCCGATTAGTTCATAAAATACCGACTTCGAAGTAAGGTGACCTGTTTTTGATTCCCAGCAATGAAAAATGGCCACTACAAAGGGGTCATACGACTGTTAAACCGTCAAAATAATCGATTTTTTTAAAAACAATTATGAAAGATTAACATTTTCTGAGTATTTTAAGACAATTCGCTTGAATAAATTCGGTTAATTATGGAAGTTATGAATAAAAACGTATCAGGTGTTTACTGTAAACAGATTTAAATGGCAATACTTCAAAGTGATTTATCTCAAAATGTGTTTTTTTCACAGAACGCACTTGTTATCTCTAGAACTATTTCATATGTTTGCATGACATTGTCACAGATTGTACATATTATCATTTGTTTGAAACTGAACCTAAATGTTTTTACAGATCTCTAGAGAATGCATTTTTCATGCATGGATAAAATTTAATTTATTTAGAAAAAAATGCACTATTTTCAGTTTCATAGTAAAAATAGAAATATACCTTAAATATATATAAATTTATGTTCAAATTAAACTTTAGTTTCTGCAGTATGTGTTAAAAGCAGAAATTTTGTCTTAAACTAAATTTTTTTTGGAGTATTTATGTGCGTTAGCTTTGATAGCACTTTTGTCCAAAGCAAACTGCTTATTATTTATGACTATCTAACACAAATTATTTTTAACTATCATAAAAGAAACAGGTATATATTCACAAATCAAACATTGTTCTATTAACACACTAAATAAATATTATTTTAAATCTTATACTTTTCAAGATAGAATATGTCGAAAGTGACACAATTTTTATACTTTTTCGACTTTTAACAGTCGTATGACCCCCTACATCTTACGGTCCCGAAATATCGTAGTGGTATTGCGTTGTGCTTCGGACTAGGGGTGATCAGTTCGATTTCCGACGATCAACGTTTAGTACCACCGTACCAACTCCGGATATGGAACAGGGGCGGCTCCAGCCCAGAGTTTTTTTTTTTTTTGGGGGGGGGGAGGGCAACGTCAGCTCTTAGGGTTATCTATCTATATATATAAAACAGTTCCGTAACTGACTCATTCATTCATTCATTCATTCATTCATTCACTGACTGACTGACATACAACGCACAGACCAAACCGCTGGACCTAAATGGCTGAAATTTTGCATGGCGATTCTTCTAATAGTGTAGGGGTGTACTAAGAAAGATTTTTCAAAAATTCTTCTTAGATTTTTTTAAATTAAATTTTTAAGCTGTTTTTTTTACTTTTTTAAAGTTTGCATTTAAAATAATAATTTGAGGGTTATAAAATTTATATCACAAGAAAGATCATAAAAATTCCTTTAAAATGAAATCTTTTTCGAATCTTTACCTCCATTTCCTGATTTTTGGTGAATTTTTAAAGATTAATTTTTAGAATTTAATTTATTAAATGCTGATCACGTGACTTCTTTTTCTGGTACTTTAAATAAATTTATCGTCACGTGCATAAAAACTAAATAGACAAAAATAATTTTTTTTCTTGCTAATGCGGCAGACGATTGGACATTATCCAAAAAAATATTAAAATACAGTAAAAGAAATGTTCTAGAAACTGTACTATATTAACTGTACTATATTCTTTAGTATTCTTTATATTAGATTTAATTTGAATATCTTCTTCTACATTATTTTGTCTATAAAAATATCCCTTACGATTTTTTTATAAATAAATATATATATATTTTACATCAAGTATATACATTGATCGTCTTATTTATTATATATATACGACGATTATTATATATATATATGGCATCATGAAGCTACAGATGGCATTAATTGCATACATTGACCGATGTTTTTACTTTGAATGTACTCCGTAGCGAAGCGCGGGTTTTCAGCTAGTATATATATATCAGTTCCTTAACTGACTCATTCATTCACTGACTGATTGACTGACATACAACGCACAGACCAAACCGCTGGACCTAAAGGGCTGAAATTTTGCATGGCGATTCTTCTAATAGTGTAGGGGTGCACTAAGAAAGATTTTTCAAAAATTCTTCATAGATTTTTTTAAATTAAATTTTTAAGCTGTTTTTTAAACTTTTTTTACGTTTGAATTTAAAATAATACATTGAGGGTTATAAAATTTATATCACGAGAAAGATCATAAAAATTCCTTCAAAATGAAGGTTTTTTCGAATTTTTATCTCCATTTCCTGATTTTTGGTGAATTTTTAAAGATTAATTTTTAGAATTTAATTTATTAAATGCGGATCACGTGATTTCTTTTTCTGGTACTTTCAATAAATTTATCGCCACGTGCATAACAACTAAATAGACAAAAATATTCTTTTTCTTTCTAATGCAGCAGACGATTGGATATTATCCAAAAAAAAATAAATATACCTTTCGATTTTTTTATAAATATATATATATACCTTTTTATATATATATATATATATATATATTTTACATCAATTGTATACATTGATTGTCGCATTTATTATAAATATATATATTTATTTTTCTGGCATTAATTGCATACATTGACCGTTGTATTTAATTTGAATGTACTCCGTAGCGAAGCGCTGGTTTTCTGCTAGTATATATATATAGGGAAATTAACATCGTCTCATTTTAAATTTAAGCTCATTTAGTATTAGTTCTACGATTATATAATTTTAGGCTATGAAAAAAAAATACTCCGGGCTTTTTTGGGAGGGGCAATCGCCCCTATTCCCCCCCCTCAATAATAGCCACCAATGATATGGACACATTAAATACGTAGACCGGGAAGTTCTCCCACGATGTAAGTGGATGGGGGAATGTGTGAGCCCTCTTGATCCCACCCATGCGGGTTCTGGATCAAAATAGAGGTGTCAAAATTGATTCACCTGCATCGTGCTTCCAGTTAAAAAGAAGTCAACAATTTCAACAGTTTCATTACAACTTGTTGATAGAAAAATAAGAAATAAGTAAAAAAGTTTGAAAAATGTGTATGGGTCAACATCGTTTTCCATTGCTTTAAAAAGAGTGTAACAGAGAAGGATAAGAAATAGGAAACATAGAGTTGGTATAATTTTATTGGTTAAGGGGGTCCTGGACACATTAAAAAAAATATTTATTAAGTTAAAAGCTGTTTGACTTTTACAGTGTTTACATTTTTGTGTTTATTTTCATTATTTTTAATAATAATATGGCCCATACGGTCTTTCCGACTTTCGTTGAGAATTAGATTTTGAATTGAAGATGGTCTTCCAATAAGCGAAGTTTGAGGTAAAACAGAATTCAATTGCATTTCTTCAAGCCCTTTTATCAAAGATATGGCACTCTCAAACATATAGATCTCTGAAATTCTAATAAACTTATTTTAGAATTCATTGCATCCATGTAGAGTCTCCATTTTTCCCATACAATATGTTCCTTTTTCTTACTACTATATTGTTTACTTTTACATTTATTAGAAAAAAATGTCGATTCCACCTGCAATGTCTTTAGGTTATTCGACATTTTCACATAAAATATCATCATCAATAGCTTATTCATCCGTCAAATCATCCGGGTCTGGAGGGATAAAGACGAATTATGGTTCATCATTTTCTTCTGCTGAGGTCGATTCCGAAATTTCATCATCGTCTAGCTCTTGAAAATACTCCAATGTCTCTTCCAATTCCAAAAATTGCTGTTTTCTAGTGACAAACTTATCTGAAATGAAAACAATACCGATTAACTGAATAAAAAACTAGGCAGCATATCAAAATCTTAAATAATACACATTGAACTGATGTTGTGTTTTAGCAACATTTTTAAAAATATGAATAAAGAAACATAAAAACAAAAATTATGCCTTACCTATTGAAGCCATTTTTGTTCTTTAGTCTCTAGTAAACTCGGAACAAGCATCAAATCGGAAATTTAACATGTGTTGCTGTCTACAGTTATTATTTGAATTAGCCATTTTTCTCCTTTTCAAAATACCAGAAAAAAACAATTTTTTGCAGGTGCTGAAAGAGGGCAAATGTGGAAACAAAAAAAATTATTATGAACAATTAAAATATAGAGAATAAAATTAAAATGTTAC